>CATIWR010049062.1:0-12140 GCA_949677035.1 Omphalea diandra | reverse complement strand
GTTGATACCACAAATTGTAATGTCACAACGTGGCTACAGTAGGTACCTATCAGAGCACTTAACATCCAAGATTTGCCCATCAACCCTGTGATGTCATACACACCTAGATTTGCACATTTGCCCCGCACATGCTTGAGCCCTCTCTGATACCACCAACTGTAACTATCATCTTCAGTTGCAAATCATGGCATTCACATTAAGGTTTATTCATCATACATATATAATCCCATATGTATTTAATGTACATATGTGTTAACTAATGTCAGGACCAGTGACCATAACTAGTTCGTATCAAATGTATGTACATGATGCAAGGAGAGAGAGTTGGAATTCAGCCGACGGCCTGTGTTCCATGTGTCTTTATGCACCAAAATGTCCAAACTCTATGCTTCAGTATCTGAAAAATAGTTGCGATTTGATGAGTCGCGACTCAGTGAATAAAAGCAATAATCAAATCCTCATGGCATAATCCATAAACAAATATCATTAAGATACATTGCAAGTATAACAATTGACTATGCAAGTGCAAATGAAATAGCTTTGTATTTGTTGTGACCGAGCAAGGCGAACATTGCTCCCGGGATATTCATGTGATTCATATAACATATGATTTGGGACCTATTGGTCCATCTTCCTGCAATTTGTAAGTGTTTGACAAGTCGGTCACAACGCCCTTTTTAGTTCCATATGTAAGTGCTCATTCACAAATGATATGCCAAGTAATCGTTAAGAGCATTTAATTCTCACTTGGCCTGTATTCCCATGTAACATGTAACAATTCAATCATATATACATGTAATAGATCATAATCATATTATTTCCAGGTAACATGTAACAATTCAATCGTATATACATGTAATAGAACATAATCATATGATACAATTATCGCATACACCCATTGAATCCAATTATGGTTTTTACTCACCTTTTGATGTGACCAACCTTTACGGTAGGGCTCACATAACAACCTTTACACTATTTGTTTTTAAGGCTCACACAACAACCTTTACACTATGTGTACACAACAACCTCTCTTTAGTGTTTTTACAGGCTCACACTACAACTTTTACAAATAGTATTTATGCTCAAACCAAACAATCACTTAAATAATAGAAAATATTAAGTAGCAAAATTGCAAGACTTTCATTACAAATTAATGAAATCTCTTGCATTTACATCTGTTTGGTGAGGTATTTATAGCCTTTACCCACCAAAGAGATGTTGCAATAAAACTGGTAGCAAATCTCTAAACTGTGCTAGGCAGATTTTGCATTAAATGCTTGTTAGGCTTCATTCGCTGTCGCTACTACTCTTTCATGATTGCGATTTTATAATTCCCATATAAAAGCCAGAAATTGCGACAAAAATCTCCATTTGTGTCTAATGGCTAGTCCATGTCATCTTCTCATTAGTTCACTAGAAAATATAGTTGTTGCCTTTCATCTGCTCATAAAAGTAGTAGTCACAATTTTTTCGTAGAAGGCGCGACTTAAGGCACGTATTCGTTTGTCAAAACATCTATCTTCTTCTTTATGAATCACGGTTGCTACCCACAAGTTGCCATTAGGGACAAATGGATGTGGTTATGGATTTGATTCCCTATTGAGTTACTTTGAAAGTCGTGGCCACAACTGAGACGCGACACTCACTGTGAATTCATCATTAACTTTGCCATTTCCATCTTAGGATGAATCATGGCAGAGAAGTGGCTTACAAATTCACCTGTCCAATTTTCAACCTATCTTAAGCTAAGTCATGGTCGTGATATTTGAAGTTACGGTCATGAATTAGTATACACTTTGCTTTTTATAGAGATTATAAACTCCATCCTACTTTTAATTTATAGACTAACTAAAAACTGTAAAACAACACTTAATTAAAGCATTAAAATTGATCAATCTCCTTTGTCAATATCAAAAGAGATACATGACTTAGGATTAACCATCCTAGTGCAACAGTTAATGAGATATTGCTTCTTCATCATGATTGCTTGTCAACATGTTGAAAACCTACTTACCTTTCATTGGTAATTTGTTTTGATGACTTTATATACTGAATTAGGTAATGAGTAAAACATGAAAATGTTCCTTTATGTGTTTTATAACTTCTAGTAAATTCGCTTTGTAATTGGATTTGTACAATATGAGATGTATCTAAGATTGTAAGACATGCTCAAAATGAGATGACATTAAAACAAGTAAAAATTTAGAAATTGACCAGAAATTTGAATTTGTTGTATTATTATGTGTCTAGTTTATTTGGAAAAAAAGAATCAACCCATTTGGAAAAGTATATCTAGAGTTATTAATATGAGAGTGTAACAAGGTCAGGCTCCTATATAAGGAAAATATGCATAAACACTAGGTCCACTTGCATGGGTCCTGCCATAGTTGCATACCAAGCATTTATAATCATTTTGACATATTTAAAATCATGTATGTATCAAATTTTAGGATCTTGATACTTTGAGGAAGCCCTATAGAGAGAACCAAACCTACCATAAAGTTTGATAACATCAAAAGGTGAGTAAAAACCATAATTAGATTTTAATGTGTATATGTGCTGATTTTTATGATATGGTTAAGTTCTATTACATGTGTATGTGATTGAATTATTACATTTTTACATGTGAACGCAAGTCAAGTGAGAATTATATGCTTTTAATGTTTACTTGTACACCATTGTGAGTGAACACTTGTATATGGAACTAAAAGGGTGTTATATCCAGCTTATCAAACACTTACAAATCACTTGGAAAATAAACCAATATGTCCTATTGCACATGTTATTGATTAAATGATTCACTTGTTATATGTTGGCTAGCAAAATCAAATGTCACTTGAATCACATGAATTATCAGGAGTAGTATTTGCCTTGCAAGGTCACGTTGAAAATCAATCTATTACAATTATAGTTGCATAATTATTATTGTAATGCATCCTAATGATATTCGAATGTTGGTTGTACCATAAGAATTTGATTATTATTTTTATTAATTGAGTCACTACTCACTAAATCATAATTATGTTTTTTAGATACTAAAGCATAGGGATTAGATACTTTGGTGGATAAAGTGTTGTAAGAGACACGTGGACCATAAGTCATTAGCTACATTCCAACTTTCTCTCTGTTTGTGTTATGTACATATATCTAGATAAGAACCAGTTTATGGCCACTAGCCTTGAACATTAGTTAACATATATGTACATTAAATACATGTTAGATTTTGTATGTATGATGAATAAACGTTTATGCATATGTATTTTTAGACATGAATGCCATGATTTGAAAATGAAAATTGTCATTACATATGCAATAAGAGAAGAATTAAAGACTTATAAAGACCATCAAATACTAAACCAAGAAAATAAAAAATCCATATATGAATGCAATACTTTAAGTAAATATCAGACATTCTAAAGGAATCTGAAGCTAATCAAACAAGCATAACTATACCTTAAACTCTTAAAAAGAGAGGAGGCGAACTAGCTATAAAATTTGTCAAATTACTTTGATATGATCAATTAATAGCTGGCAAAACAAACTTTAATAAAGATCATCTAAGCAAATCTTTATAAGTAAGTATAACTAGTCTTTCATTATAGTTCTTGTAAGTTGGCACTCAAACAACTTCTAATGAGTGAGTGTAGCCAATTTAGTTTTAGATAAAAAAAAAAAGGGCAAGAAGTAATTAGAAGTCCTCAAGATGAACTCTTATAGTCATATTAGCTTCAAGTAGAATAATGAGGAGAAATAACACTAACTAGATATAGATTATGATGAACAATTTTACAAAGTTAGTTATATAAGGCTAGAAGGGTAAAAAATCATACCCTAAAACCATGAGAGATCATTCAATGAAAAACCAGAAAATATCAAACCAAAAAAAAGTGAACTATCAAAACTCTAATATATTATATATCTTTTTTTATACTTGGAATGTCGATGTTGCTTGTTTACTTTGTTTTATGCTTTAAAGCTATTAAAATGTTTTTCATATGAATAAGAAGGCAAAACCAAACTCTACAAGGGAGTAAAAAAAAAAAAAAAACTTACATCATAGGGATAAAGTGGGAATTCAAAAAAGGAAAGATGGAGCAAAATACTAATAAAAGAGATTATCCAAACCAACAATAAAGGAAGCTAAAAAATCCAACTACGTAATAAGCATAAGAAAGAAAAGACAGAGACAAAATGTTCATAAATGAGGCATATCTATGTCAACTAAAGATAAAGAAAGAACTAACACCAATTCATGCTATGAAAGGATCAAATACTGAATAATAAACTTAAAGAGACCATTTGATAGCCAAGCTTTAGTAAAAGATGCAAAATCCAACGAAACGAACCTACCATAAAAAAAAAAAAAACATTAATGGATGTCATCGTGGTAGTAAATTATTAAGTGAGTAAAGCCACTAAAGCAATCTTAGTGTGAACATAGATATAAAGGATGGTGAAGCGACAAAATACTCCTAAATAAAATGACCTTTTTTTTATTATTATTTTAGTATCTTTGAATTACTCAAATTATTTCTTTACTGTGCCTTGATTTTTTGTCATCATTACATTAATTTTCAAGCACATGTCAAATAAGAATATAATCAAGAAAGGAAGGATGCAATATGAACTTTGTGGGGGAGTGGAATGAAGAAGGAAGAGCTTAAATCCTATAGAGTAAAAAAAAAGGTGAAATAGAAAGGGATTGACTGAAGCTCTACAAGGAGAAATGAACTAAAGTGGGAAGATAAAATAAGAAGAATGAAATGACCAAAAAAAAAAAACAAAAGGAGAGATGGAAAGAAAATGCATGAAAGATTAGAAAATGATACAAAAGGATGACAAGACTACATCAAAGAGACATGACAGTGCCATGCAATAAAAAATAGAAAAACTCACATCAATCTAGGATAAGAAAGGATCATATGCACAATCTATAAAATGAAAGGACCTATTAAAATTGCCAAGATATCTCTTAGCCTAAATTTTGAATGGGAGATCAAGATAAGAAAATAAAATTAGAAAGTAAGATAAGCAAGAAAAACTATAAAAGTGTAATAAAAGAGTTGCATTAAATAGTAGAATAAAGAAGAACAAATTCAAAGCCTATATAAGAAAATAAATAACAAAAAGTAAGAATTGACACCTAGCAAACAAAAAACAATATAAGAGAAAGAGATTGAAAAGAAAAAAAGAAAAAAAAATAATTATATGAAAGTCAAAGTAGAAGCAAGAACTAGAAGATTAAAAGCATAAAACCTAAAGTAATAAGAAAATGTTGAAACTAGAAAGTACATGATATGTTATGAAAATCTAATATAATAATAAAGCTGGCCCTACTTAAAGTAGAAGCCTTAGTGTCAAACGAAGGACCACTAAAGGAAAGAAGTTTACTGAAATATATGAAGAATTGAACAAACCCATATTTCACATAAAAGTTGAATGATTTGAAAAATGAAATGAAAGGGTTTCACTACTTCTCATATAATGGTTTGGAGAACTGAATGAAAAATGTCATGCCATGCATTCTATGTAAATATTTAAAGAATTAAGCACTGGATTTTATGTTTGCTTACATGGAAAAACCCAATTATGATTTCTTAAAAAATATATCCTTTAAATTAATTAATCTATTTAAACGATTATATTTTCTTATATTTGGGTTCTAAAAAGGATTTAATGTGTTTTAAGGAGACAAAAGGCCTTCAGGAATGGTGAAAAAAAGAGTTAGGAAGCTAAAATGGCAAAACTAACAGTATTTTGAGTTTAGTAGGTGCTCAGGTGAGTACATGTGTTGTCATCTATGTATATGAGTTATAACCAACATATGGCTATATCAAAACATGTACATAGGTTTGAATCCATGTGTGCAAGTTATGCTAAGATGGTTTAATCTTAAAATAATCCTAAGGCCTTAGTTATCCCATACATACTACTGATTTTCAGGAGGATGCTTTAGAGGTTGGCCATCACTCAAAAACCCTAATATATCTATCTAAAACCCTAGTTCATGAGTAAGAGAGACTTAGCTCTAAGAAAAGCTGTTACAATTTTCATTCCTCATACCTATGACACACTAAGAACCTTAACTAGTCTCTACAACTCCTCATCCATCATTTGTAATTGTTTAGCCCACCATAACCTTACCAAAGCAAAATCATCCATCACCCAACAACCCATTTAAAATTCATTCCATCTAAAAGCTAAGAATTCCATTTAAACCTAAGGAAAGAAAAAAAAAGTAGGGAAGTAAGGTTGAAATAAGAACTTAGATATGGTGTTCAGAGACTTGTCCAAAACACATCAAATAGCCATCTTTGATAAAGACAAAAGCAAATGACCTCATCTTGAGAATCAAAACCAAGGCTTGAAGGGTTAGAAGAAAACATTTTTGAAATATAAGGATAAAATCCATTTTAAAGTCCATTTGATTTGTTGGCCATAGGCACCAAGAATAGGGGATTCAATTGGTGTTTAGATACAAATTAAAGTGGAGGATAAAGAAAGAGTAGAAAAGAGACACAAGGATTTATAGTGGTTTGGGTATTAATCAACCCGACGTCCACTCCCCAATTCTTTGTAAATAGGTGTTTCACTCAAGCAAAATGGTGTTTCCAAGCTCACACTTAACTTTTACACTTTATATTTTCAAGGTTCACACAATAACCTCTCTTGCAAGTGTTTTCTAAGGCTTACACCAAAACCTCTCTCATGTGTTTTCACAGGCTCACACTAAAACCTTTCTCAAGTGTTTTCACAAGTTCACACTAAAACTTATTACAATTGGTGTTTAATGCTCACACCAAACAATCACTTAGCGTATAAAGAAGAATTGAAAGAATGAGTAGTAAATTTACAAGAGTTTTGTTACAAGTTAATGAATTCTCTATTGCATTTACATCTAGTTAGTGGAGTATTTATAACTCATACCCACCAAAGAGACGTTAGACTGCGAAGCTCATTAAATCTTCAAGGCATGCTAGGCAGATTCTACATTAACTGTATGACAGGCAAGAGTCACAATCGCTACTAAAGATTTGTAGTTGTAACATTCCATTTTCCATACAGGAGCCAAAAATTGTGGCAAAAAACCTTGATTGTGTCTAACAGTTAGTCCATGTGTCAGCTTGTTATTGGTCCAACATGAAAATATAGTCGTTGCTTTTTAATTGCCTACAAACTTTGGGGTCGTGATCAGTCTTTGTACAAAGCATGATTAAGACGCAAATTCTTATATTTGAAGGAGAATTTTCATCTTCATGAATTGCGATTGCTACCCACAATGTCACCCTCACAAATTTTGTTCTTCAATGGATACCTGAGACAATTGGCACATTGCAGTTATGAACTTGGTTCCCTTTTTAGTCACTTTGAAATTCGCGGTTATGAATAAGGTGCGATAATGACCATGAATTCGTCTGTGACTTTGATACTCCCATTTTTTAATGAGTCGCGACAGAGATGATGCCCGCAAATTCGTCTGGCCAAGTTTCACCCTGTTATTGAGCTATGTCATGATCACAAATTAAAAGTTATTGACCATGAATTTGGAGGAACTTTTCCTTCTTAAAGATTATGAACTTCATCCAACTTCTAATTGAAAAACTAACTTAATTCTACAAAACAACACTTAATGGAAACATTAGGGTTGATCAATCTCCTTTGTCAATATCAAAAGAGTCCCAAGACTTAGGATTAACCATCCTTGTCCAACATGAATGATTTCTATTTTATATTTGATCTTTATACCTTTATCAAAATTTTAAGAATCTTTCTCATGCCATAAACCCATTTAAAATAGTCCATAATAATTACGTTGTGAGCTATGGTGTGTTAGGATTACTGAACCAACATATGGGAGTTGAACCTCTATATCTGTTTTTCAAAAATGGCTACACATATGCAAATTGTTATTCATGTATATGGGTTTGAACCTCTACATGTAATATCTGACATATGTATGACCCTTCACTCCTTTATATGGCTTTCCTAAGCTATATTGATGACTTTTGTGATGTCATATGTGTTTATTGGTCCTTTTATATCCTATTTGCAAACTTCAGTCCTTGTTATTTGCATAAACTAATATATTAATGCTTTGTCTTTTAAATCTTAATGATTTGTGTTTAGATATGTCTTAAAACAATGTTTGCATGCTTATTCATGATTTTAGGTTTTTTATTAACTTGAATTTGGGTTATCCTATGAAACATACCTTTCTTATTTTTACATTCTATAATTAGGAAAGCCTATATAAGGTCATTATATGCGCATAAATATAATGACCTTTGCAGATATAAGTATGCACATACACACTTGGTAACCTACGCATGTGTATAACTATATTTGCATAGGCCTGTCTACATATTTATGAGTTATAGACACTAGTTCCTCCCATCATATTATGTTTTATTTAGTAGTTTTTTTTTATTTTTATCATATGTATGTGTTTTAAATTATAATAACACATTTTTATGCTATGTTTTCTTATAAATTTGCATGTTTAATTGTTTTATGCTTTGCATCTTTAATGTACACTCACATCTTGAGATATTAGATGAATGTTTTAGATGATTCAAAATATTTAATACTTTTCTATTCTCAATTGATGTGCTTAGAACCTCATTTTATACATATTATATTATTTACTTGAATAGACTATTAAATTTGTAATGTTATGAATTGCCAGGTGGCAACTTGAGGTTATGCAATCAAATCTCCTTTAATAATCAATATTACCATTAATGAGACTTTACCATTTTGTATGGTATCCTTTAGCATTTATTTTATAAGTTTTACTATGTTTGGGTTAGGTCTTTCTTATCATTCAAATGTGTATCCTATTGTCACCACCTTATACATATTATTTATTACTTTTCTTGTATCTTATGTTAATAAATTATATATTTAAATAGTTATGGTTGATGGCTAGATATAGATGAATGTCCCTAGGTGGATAATACCAAAAATTGATCAATGAAGGCAAAACATAAAAAAGAACAATTGATGCACTTGAAGGTCATACCCTTATATTGGGAAATCAAAGTGCCTAACACCTTTCTTGAGTTGTATGTAACTATTGAACCTAAATATCTAATAGGGTAGACGCGATTTGGGCCATCTAAAACTTATTTGGATTGTAACTGTGCCTCACCCATAAATTTATCATGCCAAAATCAAGTGGTGACTCCATATTTTTTATAAAGTTGCCAATATATTGCCTTATCCATGAGTCACCTAATGATCTCTTTACGTTTATTTTGGGCTTTATCGATTTACAATCCATTTTTTGGCATCCCCTGATACATGCAACACTTTTACGGCTTGTACTAAAGTGTGACCCCTATGGTCCCTCATTTCCTTTGTCAACTAATAAAAACTTAGGGATTATAAGCAAGATTTTACTCATTCAAGCAAAAGGTAAGACACTTACACAAGTAATGATTGTGAGAGCATTCTAATGATCATGAAAATGATAGATTGTTGACAAGGTCACGCAGTTAGTTGAAAGGTATTACAAACCATTTAAAATTCAACACCATATAAAAGATAGTCCAACACCCATTAATAGAAGATTATGAATAGCTTTAATGCTCATTTGAAAGCCATGTAGATCCATTATTATAACATCCCTATCCACATTCATTGGCATTATCACATGAACATATTTATTGCATAAATGATATGAAATCCCATATGAACATATGCATTGGATAAATGATCATTTAGTCATGCGATTTGTAGAAGCATGACAATGACACTTGCACCGTTATATTTGGGACATTTGAACATATATGCAATGTTTGTATAATTGCATGACAAATTGTCTTATGTTGTGTGCATGTTATAGCATCATAGATAATGGTGTTATAGAGCTTATTTAAGAGTATAAGGAGCATTTAGGGATTAAGAGATGGATGAAGGTGCTTAAGAAATGAAGAAGAGGGACTTAAAGAGGAAAAGTGACCTTCCAACCAATGAAAATGAAGCACCATGATTTTATATTATTATAATAAGTTTATATCTGCTAATTAGGGTATAATTGAGGGGTAAGTTGGGAGATATTACAGAAAGAGAGTGAGAGAGAGCTAAGAAGAAGAAGAAGAAGAAGAAGAGAGGGATAAGAGTAAGCTGCCTAAGGTTTTCTAAATCTGGGATAATAGGTCAGTTAATTTATCTTCTTCTCACCTGAAATTAACCTCTCATGACATTTTAATCATGCATGGTTAGTGAGTATTATAGAGTAATTGAGGTGGAGCTCTTGGATGGAAGTTGAATCCAAGAGAACTAGAGCTATTTTTGTTATATTCTACTGTTAGAGCAGGATTTTGTACCCATGATTTCATAACCCTCGAAGAGGAAATAGAGAAAGTTCAAAATATGAAAGTTGTAGCTTTATGTCTCATATAAATACCTATGAAATGGTTTTGCTTGATTTTGTGTGTGAGGAGATATGACTCCTTCAGTAGGATTGGGTCAAATCCAAACTAAGATGATTTCAGTCTTCTGTTTTCTTATATTTTAATGGCCTTATGATCTAATTTTGACAAAGTGTAAAACTTGAAATTTGTAGGGTTATGTCCTCTCTAAATACCTTTAAATCAGTTTTGATTGATTTGTTATGCGGTAAGAGATATGGCTCATTGATTTGGACTGACTTTGTATTGGGATGAAACCTCACATTTCTTTTGAATTTATTTTCCAAGAATTTGATGGCCATATATTCAGAATTTGATGATGATCTAAACTTGAAAGTTGTATATTTATATCTGATATAATTCTTGTGAAATATTGTTGCCAAATCCAGCATGGTTGTTGAGATATGGTCCCTTCATCATGACTGATTGTCATCATGTTACAAACCTGCTTACCCTGAGATTTGGTCCTTTGTTTTGGTGACTTTATAGACTAAATTAGACAAAGAGTGAAACATGAAAAATGTTCCTTTATATGTTTTATAATTAGTGGTAGATTATTATTGCAATTGGATTTATACAATTTGAGATATACCTAAAAGTGTAAGACATACTTAAATTGAGATGACACTATAATAGGGACAAATTTAAAAATACACCACATTTTCTATGTGTCTGATATTAGCTTGAAATTTGAATATGTTGTATCATTATATGTCCAGTTTATTTGAAAAAAAAAGAATCAAGTAATTTGGATGAGTATATCAGGAGCTATTGTTGTGAGAGTATAGCAAACTCAGGCTGCCATATAAGGAAAATATGCATAAATACTAAGTCCACTTGCATAAATCATGTCATAGTTGCATAACAAAATGAAAATCTTGCTTTATCATCATGAATTGAATTGGTGTATTGAAATAGGTCCTTGAGGCATTAAGGATAATAGTGGGAATAAGTCGGGAGCATCCACTACTAAATAACCTTGAAGGATGAGGTAAGTAAATAACAAACAATATTATATGTATAATTGGTTAAATACCATGAACTTACATTTAATGGAATGAAATATTGTTTAATGTGATGATATTGTGGAACACATAGATGAAAGATGGTTATACTCTTGATTTATTTATTTTCATGAGATGTTGATAATAATATTTAATAGCCTATGTGGTATAGCCTGTGTGGCAAGGAGATGATAGCCTATGTGGCATAGCCTGTGTAGTAATGATAAAATAGCCAGTGTGGCAATGATATAATAGCCAGTGTGGCAATGATAAAACAGCCTGTGTGACAATGATATGATAGCCTGTGTGGCAAGGAGATGATAGCCTGTGTGGCAATGATAAAACAACCTATGTGGCATAGCCTGTGTGGCAATGACATAATAGCCTATGTGGCAATGATATGATAGTCTATATGGCAAGGAGATGATAGCCTGTGTGGCAATGATAAAACAACCTATGTGGCAATGATATAATAACCTGTGTGGTAATGATATAATAGCCTGTGTGGCAATGATATAATAGCCTGTGTGGCAAGGAGATGATGGCCTGTGTGGCAATGATAAAACAACATGTGTGGCAATGATATAATAGCCTGTGTGGCAATGATAAAACATCCTGTGTGGCAATGATATGATAGCATGTGTGGCAAGGAGATGATAGCCTGTGTGGCAATGATAAAATAGCTTGTATGGCAATGATATAATAGCCTATGTGGCAA
>CATIWR010049055.1:0-34728 GCA_949677035.1 Omphalea diandra | reverse complement strand
TAAGGTTGTGTGTTAGCCATTAAAACACAAGTTGTAATAAGTTGGGTGTGAGCTTGAAAACACCATTGATTTAGTAAAATACCCAATTGAGTGATTGGGGAGTGGACGTAGGGTTAGTTTTGCCCGAACCACTATAAAATCCTTGTTTCTTCATTGTTCTTTCTTCTTCTCTTCATCTCTGTTTTAAAATTTTTATTCACCAATTCAACCCCCCTTACTGAAGATCTTAGATAAGACCATTGTGGATTTGAATAGAGTATCTCTTGGTGTCAACGATTCTTTCACAAAGAGCCCATTGTTGCTTCAAGTAAGAAATCCTTTTACAATAAATATTTTTTGTGTTTTTTCTTTTATTTTTCCTTTTTTTTTGCATGCCCTAATTTTTGCCTAGACTGCCCTTACGGATTTTCAATCTAGCAAGTGGCACATTTTTGCTTAGGTCACCTATAAATCCAACAAAATTCCAACGACTAATAACAATAACCATAAACCTTGGTAAATCATATCATAACATACTTTCATTCCCAAAACATAATTGATTAATGTCTCGTGATAATAAATAATTCAAAAGTATCACAATGCTTTCATCAATTTATTCATTAATATCATCTCATTAAAAAACATTTAAAGTAAACCATTAGCACCATTAGCTATTTACTTACCTCATCCTTCAAGCTATTAAACCATAGATGGTCCCAACTTATTTCTAATATTATCTTGAATGCCTCGAGAACCTTTTTTAATACAACAAATCAATCCATGATAATAAAGTAAGATTTTCATCTTGTTATGCTCTAGTAAAATATCATGACCTCAGTAGGCTCTTTCTATAATTACTTTTGCCTCACAAATCCAAAACACCTGATTATTTTTTTCAATTAAACTAGACATATATGGGTACAACATATCCCAAATTTAGTCTAAAATATGCTCTACATAATTTATGGTCAATTTTATAAATTTGACCTGTTTTATGTGTAATTATGCATTAAACAGTAAACTTAGCCATATCCCAAAACATAAAAGTCTAATTTAAAAACTGTTTTATATCCAATTAGATAACATATAAATGAACATTTTTCATGCTTCACACATGCTCCAATTCAACTTATAGGGTCCTCAAATGAAATTATTAATCTTAGACTTTGTAGGCATGAGTAGGATAAAGGTCAGCTCCAATCAAAGAGCCATATTTCTTAACACATAAAATATTAAGCAAAATTACTTTATCAAAATTTTAATAATATATAATACTATAACTTTCATATTTTTCACTTCACTTAATTCCCATTCTAACCCCACAAGTTTATTAGAAAATAGAACTAAGAGCTAAGTAGGTTTCAACAACTACTAGTCACAATCAAGGGTCATATCTCTTCACATACAACTTATTTAGTAAAATTGTTTTACAAGAATTTATATGAGACATAGCCTTACAACTTTCATGCTTTCAACTTTGCCTAATTCATCTTCAAGGGTTATGAAATCATGGGTATAATAGTCTGCCCTAAAAATAGAATTAATGGAATTTAGCACATATTCACTATTAACAACTTCCCCACATGAATCCTAACTATAATTACTTTATACCTCTCACTATCTGCTCATGATTAACATGTGATGGAGGAGAAATTTCATAAGAGAACAAATGTAAAAACATATACCTTTCACCAAAGCTAGAAAACCTTAAGATTCTTCATAGTTAACTTAGTTTTTCTTCCTCTCCTTCTTCTTCTTCTTCTTCTTATTCTTATTTTTCTTATTCTTCTTCTAGTTCTCCTTTCTTTCTTTCTTTCTTAGTTCTCTTCCTTCTGTTGCACCTCCTCACATTTTTACCTCTCTAATCTACTCTTAAAGGAAGAAAAATTTAATTGGTATAGCTACCTTAATAAGATAAAATATGGTGGCTTATTCCTATTGGTTAGAAACTCAATTTTCCCTCTTTTAGTGCCTTTTCTTCACTTCTTCATTACTTTTATCCATTTACTAATCCCAACATGCTCCTTATACTTTTATTAAGTTCTAAAAAACCATTATTTAAAATACTATAGCATGCATACAACATATGATAATTTGTCATGCCACTATGCAAACCATCATATTCATATTCAAATGACTCAAATGCCATAATGTGAGTGTTATTGTCATGCTTATGCCACTATGCAAACATCATGCTTATGCCATGCCACCATGTAAACATCATATTCATAGTGGGCTCGGGCTTGGTTTGGACTTGGTTTTAAGCTTCCTAAGGTGTCTTAAAGCCTTATTCCTCTTCCTTCAAAAATTTCCCCTTGCATAGTGATTTTCATCATCGGGCTTTACATCTTGAGGCCTAAAATCGAATGTTTATAATGCCTCTTTTCAATGGAGATCTCTTTCCAAAATTGTTGAAGCTTAAATGGGACCATGGTAATTCCATTCTCCTTTGGTTTACAACCTAAAATCCTAGCCAAAGAATCAAGAAAGAGCCTACAAGGTTTCTAAAAGAGTTTAAATGTGATGCCATTTTAACCTAATTCATGTGTAGGATTTTTATAGATCTCTGTGGTGGCTAAAAATTCCCTTGTTATCTCATCATATTTGATTTCCTCCATAAAGATGAATTTTTCCCATGACAGTTTGGAAGAGTATATAAAGATGGCTTTTTTGATTCCTATAGCCTCTTAGGCAAAGATACATGAATCTGGTTAGGAGAATGAACTTATCTTTTATAATTTCATACCTTTCTTTTTCTTCTTTGGTGACCCCTTTCATGAGGGTAACTAGTGAGATTTTAGGAGAAGAAGTTATTCGGGCCTTGCCATCGGCTTCCCTAGAGACTATTCATTTAGGTGTCATTGAGATGACTAAGGGAATTCAGGATTTGAAAGAAGAATATAAGAGGAAAAAAAATGAAATGAGAGAAAAATAGTTAGGAGAGTTGGAAATGGCAAGAATATGAAAGATATGGGAAAAAATAGGGTATATATAGGCCTAAAAGAAGTGAAAATAGCTAATTTTTGCATTAAATGCAAAATTGGCCATTTAAAATGTTCAATTATTATCCAAAGGTTGTCGTCATCTGTGATTGCAATTTACAAAAACTATGTGTAATGGATACTTTTGACCACCAAATGTCATGCATGTTTCATAAGAAGTTGAAAAGTTTGAAAAGTCACGAGTGCAAAAAATGAGTAACAATTGCAAAGTCCAAAATGATACAATTCAAATAACATGACCTATAAATCTCAATCACAATTTTTAGGTCAACATGAAAAGTAGAGTTTTAACACAAATTTTGTAGTTGGCCTTAAACTGAATGATTAAATTAATATTTAGATGATTGATTTAAGCACATGAATATGAAAAAACTCATATGCAATTGAATCAATCAATCTCAATACACATAAACAATCAGATCATCAATAATAACAACATACATATATAAAACAAAAATCAATAATCAATCAATGAATTAGTTTGACAATGTCAACTTAAAGAGCTGTAAGTATCAAATTCTAGGCCTGAGGATGCAAAGCCTAATGATGAAAATACTGGATATATACCCCAAAAATGCATAGGGAAATCAATGAAGGAAGAGGAACAAGGACACCTTGAGAAAGCCAAAACCAAGCCCACCACTAAACTCAAGTCCAAAGTCGAGCCCAAGCTGTTAGGATTAATATGTTGTACAAACCATTATTGGGCTATACAGCCCTACCTTAAACCCTAACAAGGAAACATTTTGAAACCAGTCCCCTTTTAAACCCCAAGGCTATACGACCTTGATAGATGGATATGCAATCCAATCTTGGCTATACAGCCCATGTTTAAACCCTAATTCTTGGAGATCCATCTCCCTTTGTATGATTGGATATGGACATTGTGAAACCATAATCATTTTAGGCTCTAGTGCACCCATCCATCATCTGTAAATACCTCCCTATTTAAAGAAGAAAGGGAGGCTTAGAAACCCTAAGGTTACTCTACCAAAATATCTCCACATTCAACCCTTATAACAGAAATACTAAAGCCCTAGTTCATTTCATCCATTCTTAAAGTAGAATAAGGCTTGATCTCACTTTTGTGCATTCCCTAAGCATTTTGAAGGAAAATTTTAAATCTTGTTCGAACCAAAGTCATGTGGCTATTCTACAATCTCTAAGGATTGTACCAATGTATTGTCTTGACTTAATCCCTCGATGACTACAATTTGGACTTAAGGCTTTGAACTTGTGCATGGCCTAAAGGATCCCCTATTGATTTTATGTACATGCCACTTCTTGGGGTTATTACCAATGTAAAGACTCTCATTAGTTAATAAAAGGATGGAGTCACAAGTAAGATTTTATTTATTTATGCAAAACCCGTCGAGGTGCACTCACAGTGGTGACTTTACTGAGGACTTATGAAATTCAATTCGTGTTTAATCTCAAGTTCACTTTTAACACTTTCAACTTGTTGTTAACTAGTATTTTTGCATTCATATAGCCTCTACACTTCACCACATGAATAAGATCTGCCATTAGACAAACAAATGGCTCTCTAAGCTTGAAACCAAAGCTCTATTTAGGCTTAAGATATTATAAGGAGGGTCCATCACTTATGAGCCTAGTACCTTTAGGTATATCAAATGAGGGATCATGATAATTACCCTTTCAAGCTTATAGGAGCCATCAACTATAATAACCCTCTTAACTGTTAGGCATAGGTAGGAGCTAATATTACCTTGGAATAGGGCACTCCCTTTGTTTACATTTCTTCAAAGGAGAGTTGGAGTTCTCAAAAAACTTGTTTAGACATCCCAACGTAATGTGCAATTATTACCCCATTCTACATGATGTAGTTATCCCCACAAGTAAATACTTACATCCCATCCCCCTACTTTACAAAGGATATTTATGTAAATATCCCTCTCACATTGTTAAGGGAATTCTTTTGCATTTTGTGTATATGCTTTTCTTATTAATAAGATTGAAAGGATTTTTTTTCGATTGTGTGTGCATACCACACATATCATGAATACATGCATTATTTACTTATACATGCATCATATTAAAAACCCTTATCATGCAGCCATCATAGCTTCATCTAAACCCCTATGGATGGAGAATGGGTAATCGACTTGCTAGGAAAAGTAAGATGTTGTGCCCAAACCAAAGAATTGATCCAATCATAGAACAAACCATACCACCAAAGATTTTGGATAAGATGATGGCTGACTTTAACCGTAGGATGAAAGAATGGATTGTTGAAAAGTTGAAAAAGTATGTTAATGAGGTTCTAAAGAAAGGGGACAACTTTGCTAGTAAAAATGACAAAGGGAAAGCACTGATGGAGGTACCTTAACCTATGGTGATTGATGATGATCTATTTGGAATGAAAGAGAATCACAAGAGAAAGCTTGCTAAAGAGGTAGGGAGCACCATTTTTGTCTTAGATAAGCCTATTAAGAGTAAGAATGAGAGTACTCGATTTGATGACTTTTCCAAATAGTTAGAGAAGATTTAGAAATCTTTGGATGCCAAAGGCTTTGAGAGGGGAACATATATTGAGGAGTTGTTGGCTTGCAAACTTAAGAAGCTACCAACTAATTTTTACATGCCTGAGCTCCCAAAATTTATCAGGATTTAGAATGCTAAGAACCATGTTTGTTTATATATGCTAGTCATTAAGGCATCTGGTGTTTCAATTGACACTATGTTAGAGATTTTTAAATTGTCATTAGAGAGGCCTACTAGGACACAGTACCTTAACTAGCTAAAGACCATTAGGAAAGACTAGAAGGAATTGACGAAAGCTTTTGAGAAGCATTATGCTTGTAATACAGACTTAGAGGTCATATTGTTGGATTTAGAGTCCTTGAAGTAAATGGCTAGTGAGAGCTTCAATGACTACATTAGAAGGTGGAAGAAGATGGCTTTAAAGGCAACCACAAGGCTCATTAAGAGAGAACAAGGCTAGATGATCATCATAGGGGCATTAGCTAGTATTGGTACCAAGATTAAAAGGATATTGGTCAAACATTTTGAGGACCTTTAAGAGGCTGGATTGCATGTCGAAGAGTTAGAATCTAACTCAAAAAGGTCATATAGAGGAAGAAGAAGTGTTTTGTAATAGCCTTAAGTTGAAGGGGTTAAGAAAACAAGTGTAAATGCGATTAAGACCACAAGATAGTTTAAAAATTTGGGCATGCCCCCCTCTTTAAGGCATCTAAGAGGTTACAAAAGAATGGAGTATTGAAACCCCCAGCACCAAGACTGCATCCCAACCCATTGCCCAGAGAATATGATGTCAATGCTTATTTGCCTTCCATTAGAGAGCAGGGCACAATATCAATGATTGTTACAAGTTAAGGCATAAGATTTAAGACATCATTAATAACAAGATGATTGTGCCACCGAACTCAGAGAGATCCACTTCTAAACTATCATAATATTCCTCTTCCAAATCAAGGGACATTTATGGTAAATCTATGGGGGCTTGAAGAGGTTGTTATGGCTACCATTGAAGAAGTGCTTAAGGATCTCACTATCATGGATTACACTATCAACATATAAGAAAGTTCAAATGAGGAAATAAAAGAGGCAAGAGTGAAAAGGATAATTAAGCTATGGGAGGAAAGTGATGAAGAAAATGAAAGGGGCAAGTGAACCACGTAACTTGAAACGAGAAATATTACCTTGATAGGAAGGCTCCTAAGGAATTGAGGGTTGAAAAGAAGTCAAATGAACTCATTATAAAAGAAAAGGAGGATGACAACCCTATTGCAAAATAGATGAAGAAAATATTTGTTTAGATCAATGTGTGGGAATTGCTCATCACTTCTCAAAAGCATAGTTTGATCATTCCTAATGAAGCTAGCCTAAAAGACAATTGCTCTAGTCACCCATAATGGAAAATCACTATTTTTTATGAGGACTTGCAGCCAGAAGGATGGGATCATAATCTGGCTTTATTTATTAGGGCCAAGGTGAAAGGGAAGCACATTTTGTGTGTGATTGTTAATGATGGTTCCACGATTAACGTTTACCTTTTAAAGTTGTTTTACTAGTTTGGATTATCTTATAAGGATTTGGAAGCTTCTAACAGTGTTATCAAAGCCTATGGTGATAATAGGAGGCCAACTTTGTATGTATTCAAAACCCTGGTAAAAATAAGCATCATAGAGGCAATGGTGGAATTTATAGCCTTATACATTCCTGTCACTTTCTCACTATTATTTGGGAGACCATGGAAGAGACAATGGTATCATCTATTAGGTGATGTACTTCTACTATTCGTTAGAAAGTTAAAATTCCTTATAAATGTGAGATTATAACCATTTGTGCAGGGGCTAGTGAGATTGTGTCAGCATTGAGTGTGGTTGTTTCACACCATAAAGGGTTTTAAGTTATTGTGGTCACTGATCTAAAGGTGATGGTATTATGAAGAACATGAACTTTTACTAGGTTAGGATTAGTAAAGAATTCTATTAGTATATCAGAGTTTTCAGGAATTCCCACCCATACCACGAGGAAAGGATTGGGCTATCATGGCGAAAGGTCGAAGGTGGAAGCAAGGGATCGTTATGGACCATTATTTGACTTATCTATGAAGGAAGGGAAAGTCATTGGAAAGGGTGAGTAAGAGGCTATTAAGGATGAGAAGTCATTATAAGATGGCATAGATGAACTTGAGATAACCTTTTTCTAGATGGATGTCAATGAACTGAGCTATCTGAATTATTAGGATTCATTAAAGGAGGAGGATAAGAAAGAGAAAAGAAAGAAGATAGGTAAATAGGTTATAGAATAGGTAAATAGGTTATAGAAATGGAAGACAACCAAGAGTTAGGTAGGTCTACAGTTTTATATCGCCCTCAAATTGTGTGGCCTAGGAAGATTAAAAAAAAAAGTCTCAAAGGAAGAGAAAGCGTGATACTCCCTAGAATAGTGCTTTTAGGCTACAGGTGTCGATTTCATGGAAAATAAGTCTTGGATCAATAATCAAGGTGCTTCCCTTATGGATCTAAAATGGCGGTATATTGATTTATGCAAGTTCACTGAAGGTACATACACTAGATTAACTCTAACAGATATAAAGGACATGCTTGTGAATTCCATTGAGGACATGGGTGATGATAAGGAGGCACATCATCAAGCTAAGTTAAAAGGGATGGCTTTTTAGGATAGCTTTATGAAGATTGTGTTAGGGGGTGGCTAGACGAAGCAAGACTTTGAAGAGGTGGTGAAAGCCATGGCTAGTATAAAAGAAGAGAAATAATGAGATTTTGAACAGGGTAATGATCTCGACGTTGCAATTAGTAAAGAAGGAAAAGATAAATAGGAGAAAGGTCCAATAGAAGAATTTCCTACTAACCTGCCTAAAGAAGTTGTTTTTCCTGATACAACTTATGTTTTTATTTCTAGTCTTTTTAAAGATAATGATGTATTTCTTTCTAAGTGTAAGACAATGAATGATGAATTTGCTTACTTATGTGATGTGTTTTCTTATGGTAGTGTGCATAGCATGCATCATTTTATGAGTATATTTAACATTAATTCTATGAATACCACTATAGTTAATCTTGGCATACAAAAAGATTCAAAAATCTTGTTCATTGCCAATAATGTCACACTAACGGAGTGAAGGAATTTTGAATAGCTACTCAAGAAGTACTATAGGATTTTTGCTTGGACATATGAGGATATGCCAAAAGTTGATAGGTAAATTGTAGAATAATGAATCCTGAACTACCTACATATAAGACCAATAAAATAGAAACTTTGAAGGATAAGGCCAGAATGGGCTCAACTAGTTAAAAAAGAAATGGCAAAGCAGTTGAATGCTAAATTTCTAAAAATAGTGTACTAACTGGAATAGCTAGCCAATTTAATGTTGGTACTAAAGAAAGATAAAAGAGTAGGGATGTGTGTAGATTACATGAATTTGAATAATGCTTGCCTAAAATATGACTTTCCATTGCCCTATATTGATGTGTTGGTAGATAGTGTGACAATATACATTATGTACTCATTTATGGATGATTTTTTTATTACAATTACATCCTCATTGCTTTCATAGACATGGTGAAAATGGCTTTCATCATAGAATAAGGGATATATTGCTATAAAGTAATTTTATTTTATCTTAAAGAATGCAAGGTGACATACCAATGAATGGCGACAACTTTGTTTCATGACTTAATCCATAAAGAGGTGGAGGTATACATAGATGACATGATGGTGAAGTCTGAAAAAAGAGAGGGGCATTTCAAGGCCTTGGAAAAGTTTATAAAGAGGGTCAATGAGTGTAAATTGAGGTTGAACCCAAAGAAGTGTGTGTTTGAGGTGACCTCATAACAAGCTTTTCTGACATATGGTAAATCAGAAAGGTATTGAAGTGGATTCGAACAAGGTGAAGGCTATTCAAGACATGCGTATGCTTAAGATGCAAAAGGAAGTTTGAGGTTTCTTAGGTCATTTACAATATATCAGTAGGGTCATAGTAAGACTCATCCTCATCAATGAACTAGTATTTAAGTTATTAAGAAAAGACCAACCGATGAAGTGGAATGGATAGTGTCAGAAAGCCTTTGAAAGGATAAAAGAGTATTTAACCAACCCACCAATACCGAAACCCCTAAAATTTGGAAGGCCATTAATCTTGTATCTGGCAATAAAGGAAAATGTCATGGGTGCGATGTTAGCTCAAGAAGATGAGACAAGTAATGAACATGTCGTGTGCTACCTCAATAAGAGGAGCAGTTTTGATTTCTCTAGAATGAGAACTCTTCATTGTGGTTAAAAAGCTTGACTTTAAGGTAACTAACAACATGGTAGAGTATGTATCTTGTGTGCTTGGACTAGAACTTTTGATGCAAATGAGGGTTAAAATAGTTGACGTGTTCAGGGATTCATTACTAATTATCTCTCAAATGATAGATAAGTGGGAATTAAAGAGCAGTTAATTTTGTTCTTGGAGCATTTGCAGAGGATGATCTAAAATTTTCAAAAAGTTGTATTCCATCACTTACTATGAGAAGAGAAATCAATGGCGGATGCTCTAGCAATTTTAGTTTCTATTTGGGATGGACCAAAGACGATGCCATTGAAATCTTTCTTCACACTCAGATCCACTGCACTATGTCATGTCGACAAAAGGGCAGTACAAGTGTCAGTGGAGAATCACCCTTGGTACTATGATGTGAAAAGGTATATAAAAAGTGGTGAATATGTAGAGGGGGCTAAAATGAGAGATAAGGAGATAATTCAGAGGTTGGCATCACAATTTATTATCCACGATGGTGTGGTCTACAAAAGGATGCCTGATGGGATTCATTTGAAATGCTTAAGGGATCGAGAGGTGACCAGAGCCATGGATAAAGTATATACGAGCATTTGCAATCCTCATATGAATGGGAAGGCATTAGTGAGGAAAATCCTAAGGCTAGGATGCTACTGAACCACAATGGAGCAATACTATATTTAGATGGTTCGAAGTTGTCATAAATGTTAGGTTTATGGTGGTATCAATCATTTGCCACCAACCAAATTATAGAATCTGACTTCACATTAGCCATTTGTGTTCTAGGGTATTGACATGATTGAAGAGAACATACTAGCTTCTATGAGTGGACATAAGTGCATTGTAGTGGCATTAGACTACTTTTCAAAATGGGTAGAGGCCAAGGCCTTCAGTAAATTAGGAGGTGAAACAAATGGCTCAATTCATTGAGAAGAACCTTATCTATTGATATGGCCTTCTACATCACATTATTATGAATAACGATGTTCATTTTTAGGCTGAGGTTAGGGTAATCTTAGAGAAGTATAAAGTAACTCACCATAAGTCGTCACCATATAGGCCACAAACTAATGGGGTAGTCAAGGCAACTAATAAGAGTGTCAAAAATATTCTTGCAAATATGGTTAAAACATACAAAGGCTGGTCAAACAAGTTACTATATGACTTGTGGCTTTACCATACTACAATAAGGACATCGACTGGAATGATGCCATTTTTTTTAATGTATGGGACGGAGGTGGTATTGCTGATTAAGCTAGAGGTAAAGTCCTTACAGTTATTAAAAAAAACTTGCTTTGCTATGTGAGAAAAGGCCAAAGGCTCTATATCACATGCAACTATATCAAACTAGTATAAAAGTTATGTCACATATGATAAAGGTTGGCAATTTGGTACTAAAGACAACCCGACCACAAACTCAAATTCCTCGAGGAAAGTTCAAACCGAACTAGGAAGGCCCTTACATGGTTAAACAAATTTATTCAGGTGGTGCAGTGAAATTACCAGATATAAAGGGGAACAAGTTTATAAAACTAGTAAATCTGGATAGGCTGAAAAGGTACTTTGTGTAAGGTATGGGAAAAGTAAAGTAACCCACTAAGTTGAAAAACCAAAAATACAGTTTAAGCAAAAATTATGGCATAAAATCATAAAGCAAAAAATAGTTTACTAAGTCAAAAACCCGAAATGGTGGCTTAGGAAAAAGTTAGAGCAATAAAAAAAAGAGAAAATGATGATGAAATGAATGCTAGGTAAAAGTCAAAAGAGTGTGACCAACAAGTAGGTGAACAGATATAAAGTAGTCGAGCTATAAAAAAAAAATAGGGGTGAAAGATAGGGGGTAGGCCAAGCAAAGGTATTAAGTAAGATGATTAGATGTTCTAATATGCCATTGTTAAAAGTAGTAGTCATGCATTCAGTTAATGTGTAATGTGCAAAGTATAAATGGTCCATGTTAAACATAACATCAAAAGAAAACATGTCCACATAATTAAAGTAAATTTAGTTAAACATAGCCTTGGACTAGAATCACATATATAAAAGAGGGATTTACCAATGTAAAGATCATTGTTTGCCATTCTCTAGTAAGATCAGTAAGGCATTTGAAACTCTAAAGTTGCATAATCATGCCATATAGTCTACATCATCTTAACATCGTAGATTTCTATTAGTATAAAAGTTGTAGATATGAGGACTGGTCTAAGTAGCCTCAACCTTGTCTAAGAAGCATTGAGACAAAGGACCCTTAATAAAGGAAGAAAGGAACTCTACCTCAAATTGAGGAGCACTAAACTGACAATGCATCTGAGCAGGATCATAGAAAGTGCCTAAGGTTAGAGCAGGAAAAATAACATAGTCTTTGTAAGTCCTAAGGGTAACACATGACAAATTCCACCATACGCAACTCTAGCGAATGTTGGTGATAGTGATGCAGGTAATCCACTAAGCCAACTTAGCTCTAGAAGCAAGTGGCCTCAATAAACAGTGGTTTGAACAGTGTTGTAGGTAATAAAGCCTTGCATCCATAGTTAAGGTGGCTAATAATCCCAAACTCTCTTGCAACCATATCTTAAAAAAAAATTGTTAGGTTGAAAACCCGAAAGGGCAACCTAAGCAAAAAAGAGTTGCTTACTACATTGAAAACCCATAAGGGTGGTCCAAGCAAAAGTTAGGGTAATAAAAGTGGAAATAAGAAACAATGAAAAAGAAATAAGGAATAAAATGATAGAAAGAGGCTGCTACAAAACAAATTTAAACCTAAAGTAGTAATGGGCTACCCGTAAATAAATCATAAATAGTAATAACTACTCTATCTAGGCTTACAATGGTCTTGCCTTAAGATCGTCAGTGCGGGAGACCTCCTTGACTCAGCTCCCTCTAGAATATAAAATCTGGAGGTTGATCTCCTCTTCCTCTCTTTATAGCAAATACTCAACCATTAGAATCGCCACCACAATACGGGTTTGTGCTACCTGAGCATGACCTCTAAAAGGGTAGAGAGTGAGAAAATGAGTAATGAGGATCTTTTCCTCACCTAAGATGTACCTAGGCACCTCATCATATTTCATATCAAATATCTCCATCATCTTTCAAACATGTGGATGATCCAATTGTGGCAGAGTAATTTGATCTGCAGTTGTAAGATGATAGTCAAGAATGGCCCTGAATTCTTCTAATAGCAAACAGATCTTTGTATCATCAAAGCAAAAGATGTGGATAGCGGAATCCCATAAATCGCATCTCACTCGAAGGAAACCCATATCTAGATGGACATAAGAAAGATAGCAAAGGGCCGCTAGATCCATCCATGGCAGATCAAGCCAGATTTAGGATGGAAGAGACACTAGAAATGCTAGTACCATGTTTTAGAGACTAACAATGGGGGTTTGAGATAGAAGAGTCGCACATAGGTATTTATAAAAAGGGATGGAATTACTTAATGTTTGACAACTATAAATAAAGCAGCAAGGTTGTACAAACCACTTAAGATGTTTGTACATCCAACAGGTGGTCTGTATAAACCCTAATTTTTAGAAAATTTTGGTAGCACTTCCTCACGTGTTTTTGGATTTGAGAATTGCTTGTACCTGCTCCAAGATGCATATATATGAACAAAAAAAAGGCAAAATTGGTTCAACATGTATTCAAAATGTACAGTCAGAGGCCATAATCAAATTTTACATTAAAATATGAAGAATTTAATAATATGACAAAAATAAAAGCGAAAAATCACTGTTATTATAATAATCAAACAAAATTAGGGCTTTCAAACAAATCACTGTTATTATAATAATCAATTACAACTATGCAAAAAATGTCAACAAAATCCCCAAAATGTACTATGCTGAGATTAAAAAAAATCCTAAGAAGGGGAGGAGGTCTCAAGGGCTCAATTATCCCTACTCCTATAAAGGGTCTCCTTAGTATCTTCCGCCTTACCATTTGTGGCCTTACATCCACCTTCCTCAGCCACCTGGGTCAGCATCTTTATCTTGTTCTCAGCCTCTGCCAAGCACTGGCCCCTATCCTAAAGATTGTGAGTCAAACACAGGATCATCTCCTGTAAGACACATAGAGGTTAAGGTGTTTAAGACACAAATCACACATGAAAGCATGAGCTGCAAACATACATACATACATTCATTTTCATTCAGTACATTTCTGTTGCTAACTAACCTGCATAGGTGGCATTTGTTGCATCAAGGCCCTCTTTAAGGTAGTGATCAAGTCGACCATGGCCTTTGCCTAGATTTGAGAAATTTACAAGAGAAAGAAAAATTCTATTAGAACTTTAAGTATGGTGAAATACAATAGGAATGAAAGTGAAGGATACTCATTTGGGCAGTCTTGGTTAGCTCAAAGGTGCAAGCAGACCTGGTAAGCTACAGTGACAACATCGATCCTATTAAGGATGTCACAGAGAATTCCATAAAACTATGTAGCACTGAGCCTTACTCACCCATAACAATAAGCTTCAGCCCTTTACAAGTGGATTTATGAGCCCACTTTTAGCCCCAAGCAGTAGACGTAGATGGCACAGATGTAGGTGTGGTAGGCCTCTGTGTCACTTGTGTAATGGTTCCCCCAAGCCTCATATTGAAAGACCATCCCCTTATCAGCCTCGTGCTAAGGGAATGCCTTAATTGTTGCCTCTATTAGTGTAACGGATCCAATTAGAGCCTTGGTTATCCAAGTCCTATAAGAAACTCAGTTCGAGATGAGTTGGTCCCCTAGCATTAAGTGTAACATAGCCTCAAGCTCACATCCCTTCAAACCTGCTACCTAAAACATGCTCATGGGTGGATGCAGAGGAACATGTTGTGCATCTAGGCCTTTATGCCAATGAAGAACCCATTCAGCCAAGTACCACACTCTAAGAGAGGGATCCACTATCAATCTTCACCCATAAAAGATAGCCTCTACCTCAGCCACGTCCAATAGCCATGCCACCATGGGGCCCCTCCAGTAGGAATGCACCTATAATAAGAACATGCAACCATTAAAAGTATAAAATGAAGGAAAATAATTAAACAACTATATTTGACGTAAGTTTTTTTTTTTGTAGGATAATTATACTTGGTTAAGGGTGAGGGTGTTCATGCTAGCATGCCTCATGACCAAAGAAGTCTATACATGGGACGTGATGCTCCACATGATAAAGCAAGGGTAGCTCCCCCAATGTTCACCATAGGGTTATTCCCTGCTAACAAGCCTAGCTCAAGAGCCCATGCCTATCAAAAAGCATAAAATCCATACAGGGTAACAAAGGAAGATAAAAGTGAAGGCATGAAGAAGTGTTAAGAGAAACTCACAATAAGCACCCATCAGGCATCGCACATGTACCCCTTGCCCCAAGAGAACCGATTTAAGTACTAATACAAGAATGCTAGAGCTGTTGATCCCCAATCAATCTAGTTTAAGATAAGCCCTCTAACATTGGCACTAGGTAAATCTCGACTGCGTCATGGGCATTAGAGAATAGAACCCTCGATTCCCGATAAGGCATATAATAAAAAGTATTGTGCGTACTAGTCAACGACCTCTGTCACGCTACCATCGATAATCTAGGGATCATTCTCCCATATACTAGATCACGTAAATCCATGACTACCATTGATTAGAGGTGCAGTCAAGGAGCTGGAGCACTAGCATGTGTACGCCTGAGTTTGTTAGAAGAGGAATGCCTAAGAAGCAAAGCATAATTAGGTAAAAAAAAAAAAAAGTCCTTGGGCATGATTTTTAACTCCCCAATTAAAGGTAGATGGAAAGTATGGGAAGTATCCATCCACTGCTCAGCCAATATGTGAGCCATTGTCGACTCAATCCTTGAGGAGTCCCTCAAAAACATCTGAAGAAAGGGGAAAAGTCTAGCTCTTATGTTACGTGAATACATGGTTAGCTCTTTAAGGCTTAAGTATATAGCTTTAAGGGGCCTTTCCATTACTCTTTTACATGGAAAGTCTAACATTTAGATTACTCATTATTTCCACCACCTCTACACTAGATGTTTAGGGTGTAAAAGCTTTAACGAAGATAGGAGGGAAGGATGTGGATGTTGAGGCACCATAAGAGCCTAGGCCACATTTCATAACGGATGGCCTTTACGATGCAATTAGTGTATCTAAAGTATTTTTGTCTTTGTGAAATTTTGAGATGGAATTTCTCAATTCAATAACTTTCAATTTTAAAAAAGCATTTCCATTACTTAAAGAATTAAGAGTGGAGGTTTAGAAAAAAAAAATTCCAACAACCTCTTGAGATCATCATTAGATCTTCTTAAGCTAGAAATAATATCATTTAAGTTTTTAAAATCCTTCTTTAATTTAGAACACTTTTTTCTTGTGGAACTTCATTTTAGAATGATGCTTATCACATCACAAGGCTATAGCTTCCATAAGTTCATCATTACCATCATCAAAACTATTTTCATCACAAAACTTACTCATTAGATGAATCCTCTTATGCCATAAAGAAAATGTTGGTAACTTTATTGTCTTTTTCATCTTCACTTGAATCCTCATTCTAATTAGCTTTGAACCCCTTTTTTCTTTTTATTTTTTTGTCCTACTTCTTCTTTTTTCTTGTTAAGCTTGGGACAATTTGACTTGATGTGTCCTTTTTGCCACATTTGTAGCAAGTGACATCATTCTTCATTTCTTTGTTATAGTTTGGTGATGCTTTCTAATGCGAGCATCGATGGCAAACCCAAGGATCCATTCCAACTTTAAGGCCCAATGACCAATGGGTGACTCAAGAATTTTAAGAAAGCTATTAGAGCTTTTTGTACAAAGGGAATTAGCATTCAAACTAACCTAAAACCATCAAGCTAGGTATGTGGAGCCAGAAGCCCAAGTTAGATGTTGGACATTTAGTGGGATCAATCAGTGGATCTTCTTCAAGCCCCAAATAAGGCCCATTTGAACTCAATTTAGTTCATGGATACTTTTAATGAGACCTTACTGACATGCCCAACAAATGGAAACCAAGTTCAAAATTCCAAAATTTTACGACAAAAATGGTTAGGACAAGATATGTTGGATAAGGTTGTCTTGTCCTAACCCAATATAAGCCCCAACAACATGGAAACTAGTTCAAAAGACATGGGAACTCTTATCCTAAGACAAAACATGCATCAAATTTGGCCAACCAATAAAAGACATTTGGCATCTAACATTCTTCAAGATCCTTCAAAATTTATAAGATTCTTCCAAGATCTTCCAAGATTTGTAAGATACTTTAAGATTCATTACTATTGGCAGAATTAGCTTCCTTAGGTAGTTAGGAGTATCATTTGTTAGTCTTTTAAGCTTGTAAACAACTTAAATAAAGTATTCTAGTTAGGGTAAAACTTTATGGTTGAATGCCTCACCCAATCATGTTGCTTCTTTTTGGTTTTCCTTATGTTATCAGGATAAGTAATTAAAATTACTTGGTGGCCAATTCACCTCTATATGAATAATAGGTAGGTTTTTTAAGATTTTCTTTTAAGCATTTGTAAGACTATTTAAGTCTCGCATTTGGCCATATTCAGTAATTAATGAATAATTTTCTTGGCATATTTTCTTTGTGAGATTGATTTATCTTCTTGAGTTCTTAAAAGGATTAGTTGAGATTGTAGAATGGAGGCTTAAGAATTTCACGGCTTGTTTATTCTAACCTTAAATTGGTTTCGTTAATTTAGGGTTTGAATTGACATAATAACTCCAAATCTTTATAACTTTCATCACTATAAATAGGCTTTTTGGAGGTCTAGTTGGGATTTGAAGATCAAAACTACATTACTTGATTCTTGAAAGATTTAGGACTTATGTTCAAGTTTATGGGTAAAGGTCAATCCAACCTTATTCATATCATTTGGTAACAGAGCTAAGGCTTCAAAATCAAGTAGGCATCCTTAAATTTAGTTGTTCAATGTGTTCATCTTGTTCTTACATTTGGTACTGCTCTCTTCTTCTCCATTGAATCAATTCATGTTCTTCTTCATCCATAATGTTCAAATATATTTTCTTCACCTTTCAATCATCAAATTAGTTTGTTTCATCATCATAAATCATATTTTTATCATTAAAATCAATTTAGAATTGCATTCTTTGCATAATTTCCTTAAATTGAAGAACTTTGCAAAATCACTTATTTTCTTTATCCAATCCAGATTCCATCAATTTATATCTTTCCAATTCTTTTTTCTTTGTTGATTAATCATTGTAGATTCTTTAATTTCAAGTTGAACTATTTGCACCAAGAAATTCCCTAAAATTTAAGAACTTTGCAAATTTTCCTAAAATTTTGGAAACTTTCTGATTTACTCAATTCTCCTTTTCCATTCAAATTTCTTATGATTTTAGGTATCTAATTTGTTTATTCCTATGTTCTAATCATTCATTGGTGATTCTTATGCACCTAGGGTAGAACCATACTCTCTAAATTAGAAGAAATTGTATCTAAAACTCCTTCATTTGTCTTCTAATTGATCTTTTGCATTGTTTTGAGTTGTTCTTATAATTTCAATTTTATTTTAGCTTCAATTTAAAAAGAAAATCAAAATTTATAAAAAATGATGTTAAAAAGAAAAGAAAAAGAAACAAAAGAAAAGAAATAAAGAAAGAAAGCAAGAATCACATCAAACTTATTTTTGTAATTTAAAAGGAGTTGAATTTGAAATCTCAATTGGTATTTGACCTAGGCTAAAATTTTCCTTGATTTTCAAGTTCAAAATTATTCTTGTAACTTCTAAATTCCTTTTGTTCTACAAATCGCGATTAGGTCTTAAATTTTGCTAAACTTGTTTACTTTACAACCAGTTATGTTATTTTGAATTCCTTTTTTTATAAGCCATTTTAAGTTTAGTTTGCTTGTTTATGATTTGATTGAGGCTTTTTTAAGATAAAGTAACCTTAGTCCTTAAAGACCTTAAAGAAAAGAAACTTAAGAGGTGAGAGGAAAGAAAAGTGAGCATAAAAATTAGGGTAAAAGCCTGGTTTGAGTTTAAAAAAAAGTATGAATGCCATATATTGAGTGTAAACAAGTAAGGAAATAGTTTGTGAGGATTTCTTTTATTATTTGCTAATCATGGAAGATCTTATAGATGATTCAAAGTGGAAGTTGTTTATGAATGCTATGTAAGATTCAATGGCCATTATGTAAAGGGAGTTTAAGGATGTGAAAGAGCAACTTGGAAGTAGCAAAATGCCTCAAATTCCAATACAACATGCAATAATTCAAGGTTACCAAGGCACGAAAGCTTATACATGATGATGATGACAACAATTCCATTGAAGATGCATCTCAAAGGTCTAGCAAGCAAGTTGGCAATCTTAGTGGCATCAAAATGAAGATTCTTATTTTTCATGCAAGAGCAATCTTGAAGCTGATCTATATGGGGAAAATAAAATAGATTTTGTATTTGATTGTCATAATTATAGGGTGAAAAAGAAAGTTAAGCTTGTTAGTATTGAATTTGTAGATTATGCTTTTATATGAAAAGATCAAATAATGTATTCTAGTAAAAGATATAGGGATTATCCTACTTGAAATTAGGTAGAGATGAAAAGGGTCATGAGAAAGAGATTTGTATTTAGCCATTATTATAAGGATTTACACAATAAATTGTAAAAGTTTGTACAAGATTCAGTAAGTGTTGAAGAATATTATCAAGAGCTTGAGGTAACCATGATTAGGGTCGAAATTGAAGAGTCCATGGAGCAAACAATGATAAGATTTCTTGATGGGCTTAATAAAGAGATTGCTAATCAAGTGGAGATGCACCCCTTTAATGATTTGAAGGACTTATACCACAATGCCCTTAAGGTGGAGAAACAATTAAGGTTAAGCCTTTTAAGATCAATTTTCCTTCTTTTTATTGGACTAACAAATTCAAAAATGGTGATAAGCCCATTATAAGGTCCAAAATGAAACCACCTAATGCAAAGGAAGGAAAGAAGCCCATGAGCAACACCAAGACTAAACCAAATAATCCCAATAAAACTAGCTATATTATGTGTTTCAAGTGCCAAGGAAAAGGATATATGGCATGTGATTGGCCTAATAAAAGAAAAATAGTGATTTAAGATGGTGAAATTATAAGTGATAATGAAGATGATGATATTGAAATTGACCCCCATATGTCTCCAACAGAAGATGCCAGTGATGATGATGATGAGCCTAATGAGGTAACCAATAAAGAGATTTTTGTTTCTTGGCATTATTTAAGTGCCAAATTAAGGTTGATCAAGAATGAAGCAAAATATTTTCCATGCTAAATGTAGAATTAATGGCAAACTATGTCTTGTGATTATTTATGGTGGTAGTTACAATAATACGTCTAGTAGCTATCTCGTTGAAAAGATGAAATTGCCAATCTTGAAACATCTTAAACCATATAACTTGTAATGGTTGAATGATTGTGGGGGAAATTAAAGTTACCAAACAAGTTAAAATTCCTTTTTCCATGGGCAATTATAAAGATAAAATTTCATGTGATGTAGTGCCTATGTAAGCTAATCATATGCTTTTAGGTCATCCATGGCAATTTGATATGAGGGAAAAACATGATGGGTATTTTAATGTGTATGAATTTTATTTTAAAGGTAAACATATTGTATTTTCTTCTTTATCTCCTTAATAAATTTATGAAGATCAAAAGATTTTAAGAGAGATAGAAAGAGAGAGAGAGAGAGAGAGAGAGAGAGAGAGAGAGAGAAAGAGAGAGAAAGAGAGAGAGGGAAAGCATGCATGGTAGAGAAAAAGAAATAATGGCACTGCAAAAAGAGATATGTAAGAAAATCCAAGAAGGTGTGAGCTTAGAATGGAAAAAGTACAAAAAAGAAACCTATAAGAAATGTAAGGGCATGCAAAGGGAGTGGGTGTGTAAAAAAGCTTTTATGCAAATGAAAGTGATGTAAGGAAAGCCTATTTAGCCAAAACACCCATGGTCTTGTTTTTGTGTAAATAAAGTCCTTTAACGTGTTTTTCTTTCGATGGTGAACTAACCAATTCTCTTCCTAGTTGTTTTATTTCTTTGTTGCATGATTTTATAGATTTGTTTTTCAAAGATATGCCAAAAGGATTACCACCTTTGAGAGGTATAGAACACCAAATTGACTTTATCATAGGTGATCAAATTTCAAATAAACCAACCTATAGAACCAATCTCGAGGACATAAAAGAACTTTAAAGGCAAGTTGAAGAGCTAATGGAAAAAGGTTTGGTAAGGGAAAGCATAATTCCTCGTGTCATTTCAGTTCTTCTTATACCTAAAAAGGATAGGATCATAGAGGGTGTGTGTAGATTATAGGGTAATTAGAAAGATATCTATTAAACATAGACATCCAATTCCTAGGTTATATGACATGTTAGATGAATTGCATAGTGCATGTATGTTTTCTAAAATTGATTTAAAAAGTGGTTGTAATCAAATTAGGATGCAAGAAGGGGATGAATGGTGAATTGCTTTTAAAACTAAATATAGCTTGTATGAATGGTTAGTTATGCCTTTTGGGCTAATTAATGGCCCTAGCACTTTCATGATACTATTAAACGATGTTTTTTGTTCATGTAGAGGCAAATTTATAGTTGTTTATTTTGATGATAGTCTTGTTTACTCTAGGTCTTTAGAAAAGCATGTTGAGCATATTAGGTTAGTTTTTGATGTTTTAGATTAAAAAAAAAAAAGTCATATGTTAACTTTAAAAAGTGTTCTTTTTGTACTAATAAGCTTGTGTTTCTAGGGTTTATTATTAGCAAAGATGGAATTGAAATTGATGAAGAAAAGGCAAGTGCAATTAAAGCTTGGTTGGTTCCATCCAATATAAGTTAGGTAAGAACTTGTCATGATTTAGCAAGTTTTTATAGGAGGTTTGTAAAGGATTTTAGCACTATTACAGTGCCTTTAACCGTGGTAATCAAAAGAATATTGGTTTTCAATGAAGGGAGGAGTAAAAAAGAGCTTTTGTTGAAGTCTAAATTAACTAGTGCACTTTTATTAGCTTTACCTAATTTTGTTAATACTTTTGAAATTGAATGTGATGTTTTAGGTTTGGACATTAAAGCTATATTAATGCAAGAAGGAAAGCCTCTTGCATACTTTAATGAAAAACTTAATGGGCATACCTAACTTATAATAAAGAGATGTATACATTGCTTAGGGCTTTGCAAATATGGCAACACTATCTTTGGTATAAAGAGTTTGTTATACATATGAACCATGAATCTTTAAAGTTCATTAAAGGGTAAAAAAATTAAATAAAAGATATACTAAATATAGTGAATTTATTGAGTCTTTTCCATATATAATAAGGTACAAACTAGGTAATAAAAATATAGTGGTTGATGCACTATCTCAAAGGTATACTCTTCTTTTTGTTTTAGATGTTAAATTGCTTGGATTTGAGTATATTAAGGATTTGTATATTGACAGTCATGATTTTGGTGAATTCTTAGCAAATTGTAAAAAGGGTGCTTATGAAAAGTTCTTTAGGAATGATGGATATTTGTTTAGAGATAACAAACTTCATGTGCCTAAGATTTCTTTATGTGAATTGCATATAGAGAAGCCCATGAAGGTGGACTAATAAGGCACTTCAATGTGCAAAAGACATTATATATATTTCATGAACATTTTAATTGGCCTAATATGCAAATTGAAGTTCAAAAGATTTATGATAGATGTGTTGTATGTAAACAAGCTAAATCTAAATCAAAACTACATAGACTTTATATGCCTTTATTCGTTCCTAGTATGTCTTGGATTGATATATCTATGGACTTTATTTTAAGATTACCTAGGTTTAAATGTGGTAATGATAGTATTTTTGTAGTTATTAATCTTCTTTTTGAGATGGTTCATTTTATTCCATGTCATAAAACTAATGATGCCATTAATATTGCTAACTTATTTTTCAAAAAAATTGTGAGATTGCATGATATGCCTATAACTATTATTATGGATACAATAGTTTTGAGTTCCTTTTGGAAAATATTATGGGGAAATTAGAACTAAATTATTATTTTCTACTTCATGTTGCCTATAAAATGAGGTTTTAAATAAGACATTAGGGCAACATTTGCGTGTGCTTATTAAAAAGAATTTGAAATCATAGGAAGATTGTTTGTAACGACCATTTTCATTTACAAAATTCATAACATTCATGTCCAAAATACATATGCATAAAGGTGTTATTCATTATACATAAACAATCAAACATGCATTTAATGCACATATATGTTAACTAATGTTTAAGGCTAGTGACTATAAACTGGTTCCTCTCTAAATGTATGTAGATGACACAAAGAGAGAGAGAGAGAGAGAGAGAGTTGAATTCAGCCGATGACCTGTGGTCTACGTGTCTCAATGCAAAACTCTAAGCACCAAAGTGTCCAATCTTATGCTTCAATATTTGAAAAAAATTGTGATTTGGTGAGTCGCAACTCAATGAATAAAAACAATAATTAGATTCTTATGTCACAGCCAACAATCAAATATTATCAAGATACATAACAAGTATAACAATTGACTATGCAAGTGCAAATGCAATAGATTAATTTTTTTTTGTGACCATGCAAGGCAAACACTGCTCTTGGGAATTCATGTGATTCAAGTGACATTTGATTTTGCAGATCAGCATATAACAAGTGATTCATTTGATCAATAACATGTGCCAATGGGACCTATTGGTCCATATTCCATGTGATAAATAACATGTTCCAATGGGACATATTAGTCCATCTTCCACAAGATTCGCAAGTATTTGATAAGCCGATCACAACATCCTTTTAGTTCCATATGCAAGTGTTCATAACAATGTATACCAAGTAATCATTAACACCATATAATTCTTGCTTGACTTGTATTCATATGTAAAAGGTAACAATTCAATCACATATACATGTAATAGGACATAATCACATTATAAAATTATCATACATATACACATTAGAATCTAATTATCATTTTTACTCACACTCTGATGTAACCAACCTTTGCGGTAGGTTTGGTTCTATTTCTAAGGCTTCCTCAAAGTGTTGAGCTCCAAACATTTGATACATACATGATTATAAGTATGCCAAAATGATTATGAATGCTTGGTATGCAACTATAGCATGATCCATGCAAGTGGACCTAGTGTTTATACATGTTTTTCCTTATATTGCAGCCTGCGCTTGCTACACTCTCGCAACAATAATTATAGATATACTTATCCAAATGACTTGATTCTTTTTTTTTTCAAACAAACTAGACACATAATGATACAACATATTCAAATTTCAAGCTAATATCAGACACACAGAAAATGTGGTGAATTTTTAAATTTTTCCCTATTGCAAAGACATCTCAGTCTGAGTTTGATTTACCAGAAAGTTACGAAACACATAAAGGGACATGTTTTACTTATTGTCTAATTTAGTCTATAAAATCACCAAAACAAATGGCCAATCTCAGGGTGAGCAGATTTTCAACATGGTGATAATCAGTCATGATGAAAGGGCAATATCTCAACAACCATACAAATTTGGCAATAATACTTTACAACCATGTAGATAATACATAAATATACAACATTTAAGTTTAACACATCATCAAATTCCTAATCTATGGCTATCAAATTCTTGGAAAATAGAATTAAAAGACAAATGAGGTTTCATCTAGGTATAGGGTTAGTCACTATCAATGAGCCATATCTCTTTCCATAAAAAAAAATCAATCCAAACTGCTTTACAGATGTTTAGAGGGGATATAACATTACAAATTTAATGTTTTACACTTTATCAAAATCAGAACCTAAGGCCATCAAAATATAAGAAAATAGAAAGATAGAGGTGATGTCAATTGGTTGTGAACCAGCCCTAATAAAGGAGCCATAACTCATCACACACACCAAATCAGGGAAAACTGTTTCATATGCATTTAGATGAGACACAAAGCTACAACTTTTATATTTTGTATTTTCCCTAATTCCTCTTTTAGGGTTATGAAATCATGGGTACAAAATCCTGTTCTAACAGTAAAATCCAACATGATCAACTCTTGTTCTCTTGAATTTCAACTTTCATCCAAGAGCTCTACCTCAATTACTCCATAATTCTTACTAACCATGCATGATTAACCTGTCATGAGGGGTTAATTTCATGTGGTGAGAAGATAAATTAACTTACCTATTGTCCCAGAATTAGAAAAATTTAGGATTCTTCCTTAGGCAGCTCACTCTTCTCCCTCTCCTTCTTCTTCTTCTTTTTCTTCTTCTTTCCTTTCTTTCTTCCTTAGCTCTCTCTTTTTTCTATTGTACCTCACATATAAGCTCTATATTCTGATCCTAAAGAGTCAAAAATTTCACTTGTAAACCTATTATAACAAGACAAAATCATGGTGTTGCATTCCTATTGGTTAGAAGTTCACTTTCCTCTTTTAGTCCCTCTTCTTCACTCCTTAAGTACTTCTATCCACCTCCTAATTCATTAATGATCCTTATACTTTAAAATAAGCTCTATAACACCAATATTTATGATGCTATAACATGCACACAATGTAAGACAATTTGTCATGCAACTATACAAGCATTACATATATGTTCAAGTGTCTCAAATGCAACGGTGCAAGTGTCATTGTCGTGCTTATCTAATTCATGTATCTAAATGATCATTTATCCAATGCATATGTTCATGTGGGATTTCAAATCATTTATCCAATGAATATGTTCATGTGATAATGCCAATGAATGTGGATGGGGATGTTACATTTCTTCCCCTCTTATAAAGAAATTTGTCCTTGAAATTCAATACCTGTAAACAAATGTGGATATTGTCATTTCATGTTCTCTTTGGTTTCCCATGTAGCCTTTTCTTATGAGTGGTTTCTCCATAACACCTTAACTAAAGGGATTTCTCAATTTTGTAACTATTTTGTCTTATAACCAATGATTTTCATTGGTTCTTCAATGTAACTTACATCATCTATAATTATTATTGTTGGATCCCTAAGTATATGTATAGGATCCCTAAGTATATGTGTAGGATCATACCAATACTTTCTTAGCATACTCACATGGAATACATCATGAATCTGAGCCATCTCAAGTGGTAGTGCTAGCCTGTAAGCCAATGGATCGATTCTTTCTAGGATCTCATAAGGTCCTATGTATCAAGGACTCAATTTCCCCTTCTTGCCAAATCAAGTTATTCATTTCCATGGTGAAACTCAAAGGAACACTTTGTCTCCCACCTCATATTCCATTTCTCTTTTATATTGATTTGCATAACTATTTTGCATGTCTTATGCTGCTTTAAGTTTGTTCTTGATTACTTTCACCTTGTCCATAGTATCTTGCACTAGTTCTGGCCCTTCTAAAACACGCATCCTTTCTTCATCCCAGTAGATAAGACATCAACATTTTCTTTCATATAGTACTTCATATGGTGCCATCTTTATACTGCTATGATAATGATTATTACAAGCAAATTCAATCAAGGCAATATATTCATTTCATACACCTTTGAACTCTATCACACAAGCTCGAAGCATGTCTTCAAGTGTCTGAATTGTCCTTTTTGATTGCCCATTTGTCTAAGGATGAAAAGCAGTACTAAAACTCAACTTGGTACCCAAAGTCTATTGCAAACTAACCCAAAATGAAGATGTAAATCGTGGATCCCTATCTGATATAATGGACATTGGAACACCATGTAATCTGACAATTTCATCCACATATTTCTTAGCTAAGTGCTTAAGTGAACTACCCCATCGAATAGACAAAAAGTGAGTTGACTTAGTTAGTCTATCAATGATCACCCATATAGCATCATTCTTCTTCAAAGTCCATAGTAAGCCATATACAAAGTCTATAGTTATTCTTTCCCATTTCCATATTGGAATCATTAATGGTTTCAATTTTTCAGCTGGTGCTTGAGGTTTCGTTTTGATCTGCTGACAAGTCAAACATGTTGAAACATAGGTTGCTACATTTTTCTTCATTTTAGGCCACCAAAAATGAGATCGCAGTGTATTATACATCTTGATCATTCCTAGATGCATGACATATGGAGCATTATGTGCTTCTTCTAGGATTTTTCTTTGCAAGTTATCAATAATAGGCACACAAACATGAGAACCCAACATCAAGGCATCATTTCAAATATTAAAATCTATGTCTCCCATGTCTTACCATTTCAATCATTCTATGTAACTTTGGATCCTTGCCCTATGCTTCTTTAATTCGATTATGCAACATTGGTCTCACTTGAAAACTAGGAATCAATACCCCATTCTTTTGTATGTATAGTTCCATATTCATAACTCATAATTGAACTAAATAAGACAATAAAAATATATGTAAATGAGTTATACCTCTTCTTGATTTCCTACTCAAAGCATCAGCAACCACATTTGCCTTTCCTGGGTGATACTCAATGGTACAATCATAATCCTTTAGCAATTCTAACCACCACCTTTGTCTCATGTTTAATTATTTTTGGTTCATTAAATACTTCAAGCTCTTGTGATCTGTAAATATCTGAAAAGTTCCTCCATACAAATAGTGTCTCTATATTTTCAAAGTAAAGACAATTGCAGCAAGTTCTAGGTCATGTGTTAGATAAGAGAATTCATAATGTATCAGTTGTCAAGATAGATATGTAATTACCTTACTATGCTGCATTAGAACACATCCCAAACCTTGATGAGTGGCATCATTATATACTATAAATCCTTCATTATCAGTAAGAATGGCTATCATTGGAGTTGATGTCAATCTATCTTCTACTTCATCAAAACTCTCTTGACAAGCTTTAGACCACTGAAATGGTACATTTTTTTAAAGTAATTTAGTTAAAGGAGTAGCTATAAGTGAAAACCCCTCAACAAATCGGCGATAATACCCAACTAGTCCTAAAAAACTTTGAACTTCTACAACATTCTTTAGGGTTTCCCATTTTACTATTGCTTTAATTTGGTTTGGATCCACCTCTATGCCCTTTTTAGAAACCATATGTCCTAAAAATACCACATGGTCAATCCAGAACTCGCACTTACTTAATTTAGCAAACAACTATTTTTCTCTCAAAATTTGCAACACAATCCTTAAGTGTTTTTCATGCTCTAAATCATCCAATGTAAGCACTAGAGGCTAGGCATCACTCCCTATAATGGTTTCCTATTAATCATATGTATCCCCCTATAATAGAAACACTGCATAATCAAACTTTCTTCTGGTGTGCATTTCATCAAATTCAAAACTCTTTGTGTTCTCTTTAGTTATGTCTCTGCCACTAATGAATTTGTAGTGCCACTAAAGTTAACTGCACCTTATTTTTTTAGTTTGTCATACCTTATTTCTCTTTAAATTTTTGGACCCTGTACTACTGGTTCACCAATTCTATGTTGTGGTTGACCATGAGATATGTGTTGTGCATGAGAATGTGTAAGAGATTTAACTCTATTAGTAGGTTGATCTCTTCTGGTTGGCATGATGCTTATATGGAATGCAAATCGATTGATTCCTCTCTCCTTGGTGAGCCATGGGTACTACCATGTGCCCTATAGAGATATAAGACTATGTCATATGATAACGCATAATAGTGCAAAAGTCATGTCATGTTCATATGTATGTCCCTATGGAACCTATCTCGGCTCTAATACCAAAAACTCTAACGACAATTTTCATTTACAAAACTCATAACATTCATATCTAAAATACATATGCATAAAGGTGTTATTCATTATACATACACAATCAAACATGCATTTAATGTACATATATGTTAACGAATGTTTAAGGCTAGTGACTATAAATTGGTTCCTATCTAGATGCATGTAGGTGATACAAGGAGAGACAGAGTTGGAATTCAGTCCACGACCTGTGGTCTATATGTCTCAATGCAAAACTCTAAGCACCAAAGTGTCCAATCTTATACTTCAATATCTGAAAAAAATATGTGATTTGGTGAGTCGCAACTCAATGAATAAAAATAATAATCAAATTCTTATGGCACAACCAACAATCAAATATCATCAGGATACATAACAAGTATGACAATTGACTATGAAAGTGCAAATGCAATAGATTAATTTTTTTCGTGACCATGCAAGGAAAATACTGCTCCCAGGAATTTATATGATTCAAGTGACATTTGATTTTGCTAGCCAGCATATAACAAGTGATTCATTTGATCATTAACATGTGCCAATGGGACCTATTGGTCCATCTTCCACGTGATTAATAAGATGTGCCAATGGGACATATTAGTCCATCTTCCACGAGATTTGGAAGCATTTGACAAGCCAGTCACAACATCGTTTTAGTTCTATATGCAAGTGTTCATAACAATGTATACCAAGTAATCATTAACACCGTATAATTCTTGCTTGACTTGTATTCATATGTAAAAGGTAACAATTCAATCACATATACATGTAATAGGACATAATCACATCATAAAATTATCACACATATACACATTAGAATCTAATTATCATTTTTACTCACATTTTTATATAACTAACCTTTACGATAGGTTTGGTTCTCTCTCTAGGGCTTTCTCAAAGTATTGAGATCCTAACATTTGATACATACATGATTATAAGTATGCCAAAATGATTATGAATGCTTGGTATGCAACTATGGCATGATCCATGTAAGTGGACCTAGTGTTCATGCATGTTTTTCCTTATATGGTAGTCTGAGCTTGCTACACTCTCACAATAATAACTCTAGATATACTTATCCAAATGACTTTATTTTTTTCTTAAACAAACTAGACATATAATGATACAACATAGTCAAATTTTAAGCTAATACCAAGCACATAGAAAATGTGGTGAATATTTAAATTTTCCCATGTTGCAATGTCATCTCAGTCTGAGTCTACTTTACCAGAAGTTATGAAACACATAAAGGAGCATTGTTCATGCTCTACTTGTTGCCTAATTCAGTCTATAAAATCACCAAAACAAATGGCCAATCTCAGGGTGAGCAAATTTTCAATATGGTGATAATCAGTCATAATGAAAGGGCAATATCTTAATAACCATATAAAAGTTGGCAACAATATTTTACAGTCATGTAGATAATACATAAATATACAACTTTCAAGTTTAACACATCATCAAATTTCTAATCTATGGCTATCAAATTCTTAGAAAATATAATTAAAAGACAGGTAAGGTTTCATCTGGGTACAGGGTCAGTCACAATCAATGAGCCATATCTCTTTTCACACAAAAAATCAATCCAAACTGCTTTACAAGTGTTTAGAGGGGATATAATAGTACAAATTTCATGTTTTACACTTTGTCAAAATCAGAACCTAAGGCCATCAAAATAGAAGAAAACATAAAGACTAAGGTGATTTTAGTTAGTTGTGAACTAGCCCTAATGAAGGAGCCATAACTCCACACACACACCAAATCAAGAAAAACTGTTTCATCTGCATTTAGATAAGGCATAATGTTGTAACTTTCATATTTTGCATTTTCCCTAATTCCTCTTCTAAAGGGTTATGAAATCGTGGGTACAAAATCCTATTCTAAAAGTAAAATCCAACACAATCAGCTCTTGTTCTCTTGAATTTCAACTTCCATCCAAGAGCTCTACCTCAATTACTCCATAATTCTCGCTAACCATGCATGATTAAAATTTCATGAGGGCTTAATTTCATATGGGGCGAAGATAAATTAACTTACCTATTTTCCCAGCATTAGAAAACCTTAGGATTCTTCCTTAGGGAGCTCACTCTTCTTCCTCTCCTTCTTCTTCTTCTTTCCTTTCTTTCTTCCTTAGCTCTCTCTTTCTTTTGTTGTACCCCACATCTTAGCTCTGTATTTTGATCCTAAAGGGTCAAAAATTCCACTTACAAACCTATTATAACAAGACAAAATCATGGTGTTGCATTCCTATTGGTTAGAAGTTCATTTTCCTCCTTCAGTCCCTCTTTTTTACTCTTTAAGTACCTCCATCCATCTCTTAATTTCTTGATGATCCTTATACTTTAAAATAAGTTCTATAACACCAATATTTATGATGCTATAACATGCACACAACATAAGACAATTTGCCATGCAACTATACAAGTATTACATATATGTTCAAGTGTCCCAAATGCAACAGTGCATGTGTCATTGTCGTGCTTATCCAATTCACGTATCTAAATGATCATTTATCCAATGCATATGTTCATGTGGGATTTCAAATCATTTATCCAATGAATATGTTCATGTGATAACACTAATGGATGTGGATAGGGATGTTGCATTATTTACCACATATAGAGTTTACATATAACTAGTATGCATTCCTTTACTCATCATTGCCCTTTTTAGATTGTTTATGGTTTTGTTCCATCAAGTCCATTAGATATGTACCTTATTCCTTCTAATTTGCATATGGGCATGAAAGGCAAAAAGAAGGTTGAGTTTGTTAAGCAATTGCATGAAAAGGTGTGCTCAAACATTGAGAAAATAAGTGAAAAAGTAGCTAAAAAAGTAAATAAGGGAAGATTTAGAGTTGTATTTGAACCGAGAGACTGGATTTAGGTACACTTTAGAAAAGAAAGGTTTCCCAAGCTTAGAAAAATAAGCTAAATCCTAGGGGTGATTGTCCTTTTCAAGTTCTAGAAAGGATTAATATTAATGCTTACAAACTGGACTTACCTAGTGATTATAATGTCAATGTTACTTTTAACGTTGCTCATTTATCTTCTTTTGATTTTGATGAGGTACATGATTCGAGGATGAATCCTCTCAAGGAATGAGGGAATGATGTAATTATGGATGGCAAGCCCAAGGAACCACTCCAACTTTAAAGCCCAATGACAAGGGGCCGAATTAGAAAGTTCAAGAAAGCTATTAGAGCTTTTATACAAAGGGAATTAATACGTGGACTAGCTCAAAGCAATCAAGCTAAACATGTAAAGCAAAGTCGGACATGTTAGACAATTAGTCAGATTAATTAGTAGATCTTCTTCAAGCCCAAATAAGGACCATTTAAACTTAAATGACTTCATGAATACTTTCAATGGACCCCTGTTATTAAGACCAAAAAAAGGAGATTAAGTTCAAAATTCTAAAATTTTAGGACAAAAATGGTTAGGATAAGACATGGGACTAGAAATGTTGGATAAGATTTATCTTGTCTTAACCTAACATAAGCTCCAATAACATGGGAACTAGTTCTAAAGACATGGGAACTCTTGTCCTAAGATAAAACATGCATGAAATTCAGCCAACCAAGAAAAGACATTTAGCATTCAAGATTGTTTGAGATTCTTTCAAGATTTTTCAAGATTCTTCGAGATCTTTCCAAGATTTGCAAGATTCTTCATGATTCATTCCTATCGGATGAATTATCTTCCTTATATAGTTAAGAGTATCTTTTGTTAATATTTTAAGCTTGTAAGAAACTTAATTAAAGTATTTTAGTTAGGATAAAACATTATGGTTGAATGCCTTGGCCAATCATGTTGCTTTTTTTTTGCTTTCCTTATGTTATTAAGATAAGTTATTACAATTACTTAGTGGCCAATTCACCTTTAGCCAAATATTAGCTGTGGTTTTTTAGGGTTTTCTTTAAGCATTTATAAGCCTATTTAAGCTTTCCATTTGTCCATATTACGCAATTAATGAATACTTATTTTTTTGGGATATTTGCCTTATGAGTTGGATTTCTTTTCTTAAGTTCTTGAAAAGACTTGGTGAGATTGTTAAGTGAATGCTTAATAATTTGATAGCTTATTGATTCTAATCTTAAATTGGCTTAGTTAGGTTAGATTTTGAATTGACACAACTTTAAATATTTATAACTTGGTTATTATAAATAGTTCTTATAAAGGTTTATTTGGGATTTGAAGATCAAAGCTCCATTACTTGATTCTTGAAAGATTTGGGATTTGTGTTCAAGTATATGAGTAAGAATCAATCTAACCTTATTCATATTACTTTCATTTGGCTTTTTCTTTTTTTCTTCTCTTCATCAATTCTTTGTTTTTTTTTTTTTTTTTTGATAGCATGGCAAACACTTCATCTTCTTTGTCACTTCCACCTGAATCACTAGTGCTTGCCTCATTTTCTTGCTCTTTTAAGATGCTTTTAAGAGCAAGAGAGTCTTTTTGTCTTCCTTTTCTCTAGTCTGCTTTAGTTCTTAATCCTTTTTTATTGCCATTTCATGAGCGATAAGCTTTCCAATAATGACATTGGTTGGAATTTTACCAATGTCTTTATTCGCTTTTTTTTATATCGAAAACCCTAGCTCTAAACTTCTCCAATAAGGACCTTGTGATTAATGTCCTCCAAGGCCATATGTCTTACTAACTTTTTCATGTTGTTGACTATGGCTAAAAGCCTATTAGTCATGTCGATTACGTTCACATTTGGTTTCATCATAAAGAGCTATTTGGTCACATACATTTGAATCTTTCTTGATTTTAGTTACAAAATGCCCTTATGGTAATTCTATAAGGCTTTCCAAATGCCTTAAGCACTTTGGCAATTTTGGACTCTTCCACATCTTCTCCTAAAAAGGCACTTAAAAGAATTGGCACTACCTTTTTGTTTTTGCCATTTATTCTTCTTTGTGCTTTAACCCATTCTTTCCTTTGGTTTTCCAAAGGCATCTACCATTTTCATAGATAGCTTTCATTCCTTTACAACACTATCCCATACATCCATGAGATCATTATCAAGATACACCATCATCCAATACTTTTAATACGCATAATCGATTCCATCAAAATGAAGCTTGAGGTGAAAACTGATTCATTCATTGGACATAATCTTTGCTTAAGTAATTAAGCGTTTAATTTGGGACTTAGCTTTAATACCTCTTTTTGGCCCTTACACACCAAGAAGAAAGGATTCAATTGGTTATAAATTGAAATTTTAAAGTGAATGGGTAATTAAAAGAAAGAAAGGAAGGAAGGAAGAAAAATAAGAGATAAACAATTTATAGTGGTTTAGGTATTAAACAACTTTACTGTAACGATCGTATTCATATTTGCTCTGATACCACTAAATGTAATGACTGTGTTCATATAATAGAACTCATATGGCTCTGATACCACTAATTGTAACGACCGTATTCATATTTGCTCTGATACCAATAAATGTAATAACCATTTTCATTTACAAAACTCATACTATTCATGTCCACAATCTGTAATGCTACAATTGGTACCTATCAGAGCACTCAACATTCGGGATTTGCCCGTCGACCCCGCAATGTCATACACACCAGGATTTGCACGACTGCCCCGCGTATGCTTGAGCTCTCTCTGATACCAAAACTGTAACATCTAAATTCATTTGTCAAACTAATAACTATGATACCTATTGTTCTCATTTGTAAATCAGCTTTGATATTACAAATTGTAACATCACAACGTGGCTACAACTAGTACCTATCAGAGCACTCAACATCTAGGATTTGCCCGTTGGCCCCGCGATGTCATACACACCAGGATTTGCACGTCTGTCCCATGTGTGCTTGAATCCTCTGATACCACCAATTGTAACTATCATCTTCAGTTGCAAATCATGGCATTTCATGTTCAGAAATGCATACACATTAAGGTTTATTCATCATACATATATAATCCCATTTGTGTACACATGTGTTAACTAATGTCAGGACCAGTGACCATAACTAGTTCCTATCAAATGTATGTACATGACGCTTGGAATTCAGCCGAAGACTTGTGTTCCATGTGTCTTTATGCAAGACTTTATGCACCAAAATGTTCAAACTTTATGCTTCAGTATCTAAAAAATAATTGTGATTTGGTGAGTCGCGACTCAGTGAATAAAAACAATAATCAAATCCTCATGGCATAATCCATCATTAAATATCATCAAGATACATTGCAAGTATAATAATTGACTATGCAAGTGCAAATGCAATAGCTTTGTTTTTGTCATGACCGAGCCAGGCAAACCTTGCTCCCAGGATATTCATGTGATTCATGTAACATATGATTTGGGAC
>CATIWR010049054.1:0-21109 GCA_949677035.1 Omphalea diandra | reverse complement strand
AGGGGCGGCTTATTGCTTAGGCAATTTAGGTGGTTGCCAAAGGCCCAGCCACAAAGAAAGCCCAAAATTTTATTAAAAAAATATTTTATTTTATCAATAGATTAATTTTACATTCTCTTTTTAATCATCATTAATTTATTTATTTCTCTTACATATAATTTTTTAAATTAACATCTTAAATAAATGTTAATTTGGCATTTTGTGAAAAATAAAAAATTTCGAAAAAAAAAACAATGAAAACCTTTAATGTTTTAATTCAAATGATTACAAAATTTGACATAGCAATACAAGAACATGTATGATAGATTCAAAATAATGAAATTCATAGTCATTATCCTTAACATAACATACAAATCCAAATGGTAGCTCTTCAAATTAAAATTTCAATCTAGCTATGTTATCCATATATATTAGAAAAATTAGAATATAAAAACTTAGTTAATATCATTTCATCTCAAAAATTAGAAAATTAAATTTTAAATAAAATATTAAAATGGCTAATTTTAAATTTTTGCCTAAGGCCCAGGACATAATCAGTATCTATTTCTTATCTTTGTTTATCTTAGTGGATGCCAATTGAAGAGTACGTGGATCAACCATATAACCAGCAATATCAGCTCTTCAAGTATGTTGCTGAAATATGCAAAACTAAGTCAGAGAGGGAATATGTTGGATTTTCTGCAATGCCTGCAACCACAGCTTCTGGTGAAGAGACATTTTTGTACTTCAACAACAAGGATTTCAGCAAACTCTAAAACTCTTATAGACTTAGGTGTGCATTCAAAGATAATTGGGATGTTCGCATATGACTAATTCCATCCTGGTCGATTTTTAAGGCGCACCCTCCACATCCCCTATATCAGCCTGATGCATTCAGAGATATTCATCATCTCCAAAATGTTAGGCCCCAAGAATCAAACTCTTGTACCTAAGGAAGGAGCAAACCTTCTTACCCACTTAGACTAACCCTTCGGGTTAAATACTGAATTTTAAGCATTGAATGTTTTTAATAAAATATTGAATTTTAAATGTTGAATTTTTTTAATAAAATAGTTATTTAGTATGAACTAAAAATGATGTTTTGAATATAATCAAATATGTTTGATAATTATAATTGATGAAGTACTTAAAATTATAAAGTGATAGTTTTATCCTATTCCTATTGGTTTAATCTTTTATTTTAAAATTATAAAAAAAAATTAGAATTGCATAGTAAACATATGTTGGCCAAAATGCTAACACAGTTGAAAATTAAAGAATGAGAAAATTAATATTTAAACAAAAATCGTAATAACTTTATAGAATATGAATTATTATAAACATTGACGAGTTAAATACTATAATGACTTTCGAAGATAATTAATTGTGTTTGCAAAATGAAATTATAATGTCCTGTTGCATTAAAAATGCATATGGTGCCCTTATTTTCATATAGGAAATTATATTTTTAAAAACCATAAAAGAAATTTCTCTTTTTTTGAAAGTTAGATTATAAATATCTAAATTTTCATAAACTAGAAATCTAATTTACAAATTGCAGTTCATCTAAAAGGATGGAAACATTGAATCAATTTTTTATAAAAAAAATGAAACGAAGTTTTACGGGGAATCAAATGAAGCAATAGCAATCCCCAACACTAACTACATATCAATCAGACAACATAAACACAACAAAAAACAAAGTGAAAAAAAAAACCAATTGAAAATTTAAATAGGCCATCTAATCATAATGCAAAGTCCCTATATGTACCTTCTGTTGTGAGAGGAGGAGACAACGTTGGAGAACTTGATAGTGATGGTAGGGCTACACTAGAATTGGGTCTAACTTGATAGTTCTCAAACTTGAAATTGCAAAGTTTGATGAAACTATTCCAATTTTTCAGCAAACAAAATGGAATATTCCGGCAACCGTAACAACACAATTGTTAGAATCCTACTCATATACATCATGCATGCACTGCACAAGTCTAAATATAGTGTCAAATTTTGCACTTTCATTTTTTATTGCAAACTTTCGAGTAATATTTTATGAAGTGTTTGGTTGAGCTACTTAAAGTTAGCTTCTTGTTAGTTGATTATAGTTAGCATATGACTATTGAAAGATGTTCATCAATAAGCATTTGAAGGGAAAAAAAAGGTTATTATTAGCTATTGTTGCCAAAATGATAAATTACTAGAAATGAGTTGTTTATTTTACATTGAATAAAAAAATTGAATTAAATGAAAGAATCAATCAAATGCAAACCTAACCAACAAAAAATGAAAAACACGACTCTGATACGAGTAAGTTTCCATCTTATTGTATCTATCACCCTACTACATGCTCTACACAATTAGTTTTTTCCTTTAGACTTTTGCACATCCATTGAAGTTTATTAGACCATTTTAAAATAGGCCTAGCAATACCACACCAAGTTAACAACCTTCTTTAGACTTACTTAGAAAACGGGCAAGAAAAAAACATTCAATAGTTTTTGGTTGCACTTCATAAAGCTCACATAAATCATTTGGAACAACTCTCTGTTGCATCATCATTCTTCATTTTGTCGTCAATTTTTTTTTTTACAGCTAGCCAAGTGATGAAACTATGTCGAAATATGTATCCTAAACCGCATAAAAGTCTAAACCAAAATACTTTACGACTATCCTTCCTTATTGATTGATAAACACTTTTAATAGAAAAACACTTGATGAAGTCAGGGTCCACACAATTCTATCCTCCTTATTAAGATCAATATAATACTGAGTCTTTACAATTTGCCAAGCTTCTCCAATAATACTATCTAGCGGATCAGGAACGAACATATACTTGAGCGCTATTTCTATTTGGATCCTAAAATTTTCTACCACATTTTTTGCATCAAAATCATTAACATACGATAAAATATTACCTTTCCTTCCAATAATAGGATTTGTTGGACTTGGTGTTGAATTCCTTAATGTGCCAAATTCATTTTAATCTATTTCACAAGTTGGGAAACAAATCTTTCATGTCTTGCTTCAACAGCAGCGGCTTCAGTGTCTTGATACCCCTGGAACTTTCCTTCCATAAAACATCTTATTTTTAATGCTATGTAGAATTGGATTCCACTGAGCGTGCCAAATGTCCAATTGGTGGTAATTTATGATAAGCGTGCCAAAAATAATGTTGGTTCTAATTTATAAATGAGCATGTCAAGTATGTAAGGTATATAAAACGTCATGAGATTGCACCATTTTGACTTATAAAATCAAAATTGATTATAAATTATCAAGCTCTCTTCCCATAATTTGCTTGAATTCTAACTAAGTACCAATAAAATAAATGCAAAATTGATTACAGTAAATGTGGTTAATGAAAATAAAAGCTAAGAAATTGGCTTGAATTGAAGAATTGCATTGCATAATTGAAATGAACTTGAAAACATTGCTGGATATTGAAATGACAAAGTTTTGATTTATGAAAGTGTTGACAATGAAAATTGAAACAAGGCTTGAAATAAAAATGTTTGAATGATGGACGAATTTGCTGTAGAAGCTTTTGGCTTGAGTTGAATTAGTTTTGGTTAGATGATCTCTTGTTCTAGGATTAGGTTGTCCTTCGCTATTTATAGACCACCAAGAAATAACTGCTGTTGCCATGATGCACGTCCAGCGAAGTGGCTCCTCATAGTGCTCCATATATGCTAACTTCTTTAAAAATCCCGACTCTCAGTTTCACTTCTTTAACTTCTCTTAACCACCCACTAACTAATTAAATTAATTAAATAAAATTGATGTAGCTAATGGACTTAGGAAACCGAAATTTATACTAGAATGGGCTAATTTTATTTTTTGTACAAACAAGAATTAGTGAAAGATATACTTTTTTGTTGTTGAACAAATATAAGATCTTTATCAAAGGCTCTGGATGTGCCCAAATCAATGATACATAGAAGAATAAAAAAAAAAAAATCAATGAAGAAAGCAATGTTGAAGTGCTACTTATAAATAATCAATGAAGGTGCCATCTAAACCTTTGTTAACATGCACAATCAAATTCATATTGATGAAAAGTGGTTCTATATGTTTAATTTTGCACATGTAAAAGTAAAAGATTTATGGGAAAGCCTATGTTTTTTACTATCGTCTCTCATCCACGATTTGATGACACTTCCAATAAAAAATTCAATGGCAAAATTGGAATATAGCCACTTACAGTTACAGAAGTAGCCAAGAAGAATAGTAAAAATAAGAGAGCAAGGAATTTAGAGACAAAACCATTGTTGGTTACTAAAGATGTTATTAAATCATGTTTAATTGAAAAAGTATTATCTTCAATCAAAGGAAAATGGTTGTGTTCTAATTCCAAGGCCATCTTCATTTAAGAAGATAATGCAAAGCCACAGTTAAATGTTAATGATGTCAAGTTTATAGAAGTGACGAGAAAAGATGGGTTCAACACTTGTTTTTATTATTAACCTGCAACATATATATATATATATAGAGAGAGAGAGAGAGAGAAATTTATTTGAATTGATATAAAAAGAAAATATATTAAATAAAATCCAAGAATTTCTTACTACATAAATAAAAAATAAATATATTTCATTTATTTAAGAGATGAAACAATATTTTCAATTAGCTACATAAAATTAATTATGATATCCAAATACCATTTCATGTAATTGCAAATTATTTAGATATAAAAAATATTATATGCAAATATAATATATAAATGAAATTTTATTTATAAATATATTACATTTTATTTCTTTATTTCTTTTTTGATTTATTTTTTTTTTGACACGATGACCTTCATCGCATATTGGATGACGACTTAGCTGGTGTGATGCCAAATAAATCATTATCCAAATTGTTTTATTTTGTGGTGTTCATGATAATTAAAATTTTAATCACCATCTAACATTTTGCTCCTAAATCACATAAAAATAAATAATATATTTTCTATTATTTATTTTTAAAAATTTTAAAATAAATATTAAAAATATTTTAAAAATAATTATTTTTATGATTTTTATATTTATTAAAGACAATTTGAAAATTAAAAAAAATTAATTTTTATAATCTTATTTTGTTTTTAAAAAATAAAAAATGATACCAGATCATCATTGTCTTTTGGATTTGTGAATCTGTGTCTCACTTCTCACTCACAATGTAGAGAGTTTTCGATGCTAACTAGGGACATCATTATCTACCACTAGTGACAATTATATATATATATATATATACTGTGTATGATAAGATCAAAAACAAATAACAAATGACCGACGGAGTTGGTGAACCTTTGCCAATTACGTGTCAGCATGGCAAGCTGCATGCCACCTGCCGATTTTATAAATTTATTTCTAATTTACTTACAATCATCTAAATTATTATTAATATTTTAAAATTAAATTAAATTGATCGAATATATTAAATTAAAATTAATTTATTTATTGATTTTACAATATCAAATTAAAAATTAATTAGCTAATTATTTTGATTTAGTAACCGATCAATTTTTAAAAATATTGAAAATGATTCCACAAAAACCAATTATCGTAAATTAAGGGCAAAAGCTAGGGTCATAAATGTCATTTCGAAAAAAATGTCTTCCCATATCAGCCTTGCGGCTGCACTTAAAAAGCAAGGCGCGGAACTCGAAGAATCAAAACCCTGTTGGGGTGAGTAGCAAATCATTGCCCAGCTTCCGATGGCCGTTGTGCGTGGTAATTGGGTTAAGGTTAGATCTATTTCTGTTACGAATTCAATTTTTTGGTAATAATTTCTTGAAATTTATTTCCACAAATTTCAATTTCTGAGTCAATAATTTTCTCATCAGCTTGACCAGAACGGGACGGGACCTGGACCAAGAAGCTCACATGCCATAACCCTCGTGGGACACAAGGCTTATGCATTCGGCGGCGAGTTCGCGCCGCGTGTCCCTGTCGATAACCTCCTCTACGTCTTCGATCTCCACACCCAGACATGGTCCGTCCCCCACGTATCCGGCGACATTCCTCCGCCTCGTGTCGGGGTCACAATGGCTGCCGTTGGCGACACTATCTATGTCTTTGGTGGTAGGGACGGTACGCACAAGGAGCTGAACGAGCTCTATTCCTTTGACACGCGTACGAGCAAGTGGACCCTTCTGTCTGGTGGTGACATCGGACCCGCTCATCGGAGCTACCACTCCACCACTTCTGATGATCGACACGTCTACATCTTCGGCGGGTGCGGAGTCGCGGGCCGGCTCAATGATTTATGGGCTTATGATGTGGTGGATAAGAAATGGGTTCAGTATCCAACACCGGGGGAGAATTTGAAGGGAAGAGGTGGGCCTGGGCTGGCTGTGGCCCAAGGGAAATTATGGGTAGTGTATGGGTTTGCTGGGATGGAAGTGGATGATGTGCATTGCTTTGATGGGAAGTGGGACCAGGTGGAGACAAGTGGCGAGAAGCCAACGGCTCGAAGTGTGTTTTGTACGGTTGGGATTGGAAAGCATATAATAATTTATGGCGGGGAAGTGGACCCCAGTGACTTAGGGCATATGGGTGCGGGGAAATTCACCGGAGAAGTTTGGGCGTTGGACACGGAGGGTTTAGTGTGGAGGAAGGTTGATGATGGGCTTGGGTCGGGAAGTCATCCTGGGCCGCGAGGATGGTGCGCTTTTGCTTCAGGTGGGCTGAATGGGAAAGATGGGCTTCTGGTGTATGGTGGTAACTCTCCAAGCAACGATAGGCTGGATGATATCTACTTTCTAGGTGTGGATGTAGCTGAAAAAGAATGATATTTTTATGTGGGTCCTATGCTATATTATAGGTATGTGGATAATTAATAATGAGTTTATAGTGTGAGGATCTTTATGAAGCGAGTGTGTGGATAATTATTAAGTACAAAAGCTAGATAAGATCGGCCTCGTTTGCTGATGCATTGATGGAGCTACATAATAATATAAAATTTAATCTAGAAAATAGTTTTCCTTGCATGAATAATTTATCTTCATCTTTAATTATAATGTGATTTATTATTTTTTAGTTAGCATATATTTTTATATTATATAGTGCAACTTAATCTATTTATTACTTTTATTTTTATTCTATTTTCATATGTTTTTATTTAAGTAATACATGCAATATTGCTTTACAAAATGACTAATATTACATAAATACAAATTGCCGTAAAAAAAAAATTATGAATCTAGTACCTAAATAGTTTCTAAACAAACATGAAACATTTTACATTAAATGCTCATGAAACTTTATGAAATTAATAATTTTAAAATTAGTATGAACTAATTTTAATATAAAATAAAACTATAATGTTGTGGTCATATTTAGTCCAAGGATTAGTGTTTTGATGACTCATCTTATGATCTTGATGTTCTTTGGACAATCAACCAATTAATTTTTAAAAAGAATGAATAAAAGGGAGCATATAGATTAACAAAACGACAATATGTACATATATGAATTTTGCATAATACACAAAAAAATTTTTTTGTTAAAACTAGAAGTAAGAACATTTAATAGAGTTTAAAGAACAATATATATCTTTGCCAAACTTTACCAAAATTGATTTTTTTTCCTCTTTATAATTGTTATTTAGAGTGTGTTTGGTAGATAAATTCTATAATTTTTATAAAATTTATTTATAAATTTATATTTTTTTATATTTAGTATAAATAAAAATTATGTTTAATCTTAAATTTTCTTTGCGAATCGGGACATGTCATGTATGTGAGGTACACGAACCGTCAAAATAGAATGTATTTTCTAACTTCTAGATCAAAATAGGTTATGGATCTTCAAACTCTTTTATCACAGTTTGCTTGGGTTCGTTTAGAGAATCAAAAACTCAATGTAAATTAAATACATTAAATGATTCCAACAATAATTCAAAGTGAAAACATTTGAAAAATTGAAGAGAATGTTTTGTATTGAATATTGGACATATTTGTAATTTATTGAAAGATGTTGACAATGAGAAACAAAAAAAAGCTTAGGTGAGCTTGATTTATAAAAAAAAATTTAGCTAAAGAGCAATGAATTCAACAAAAATGTCTGCAGAGTTAATTTAGTAGAGTCTGTGTTGTTGATTATAGCATTGTTGAAAAATTGGTTTTGTTTGTTCTCTATTGAATGGCTTTCTTTTTATATAGTCTCAAGAATAACTTGTACGTAAACATGATTGCATGTTCTCTACTTCAGTTTGGTGGTGTTCATGTTCTTCATTCAGTTACTTAGTGCATCAGTGGATTGGTGTCTTATGGTGTCTTATGTTCTCCACCTTCCTATTTTTTAGCCACTTAGCATAACTGTTTTTATGTCTTCATGTCTCACATTTTTGAAAATTGTTAACTATATGACTTTATCTTCACATTGAGAATAATTTTTATTTAATTTGTCATTAAATAAAAATTATTTCTTTCTTTCTTTTATTAATTAAAAATTATTTAAATAAATAAAAATTATTTCATTGAAATAATTAATTTAATGGGCAGATTGAAATTATTTGAATTGGACTAAAATATATTTTGAGTATAAACAATATCTCATTGTATATGTGTAACTTGCCAAACGAGTAAAGTTGTATTTATGCAATTTAAAAAAAAAAAAAAGAAAAACTACATTTTCATTTTCTCTCTCCTTGGAAAAGTCAACTCCATCTTTATCTTCTTTTTCCTCCAATTCTCACATTCTTACAAAAACTTATCAACTCTTTTTCATCAAATCCATTTCATGTTTCTCCATAAAAAACTCTCTAAGAAAAAATTTCATTCAAAAATTCTCTTCAATCTCTGAGTTTCTTTAATTCATAAATAAAATCAAGAGAGCCATTTAAATCTCTCTCCCATTAACCCATCTTTTTAACCTTTCACATCTAATTTTCTCTCTTCAAAGCCAATCTTTTCATCTTCCATAAATAATTTTCTCACTTGATAATTTCATACCCATTAAAAACCTATCTTCTTCAAACTAAAAATCCATAAAAATTTCTTTCTAAAATCTTCTACTCACTCAATAACTCTTTTTTCTCAAAATTCCCAACAATACCCAAATTGTTCTCTCTCCTCCCTTACTTCACACGAACGCCAAACCTCCACTTCCTCAATTTCCTTCTTTTTATTATTATTTTTTTTGTTTTGCATGAACTCTAACCCGAGCAACACCTAAACTTTGGCTCTTAGTGGCTCCCAAGTTGGCTTCTTCTCCAACCCTTGGTGTTGTCCAACCTCTCTTGGTGCTCCCCAATCTTGTTGCTCTTCAAAACTCATCACCAAGAATTACAGACAACAAATATTTAAGAGAGGTTAGTCACATCTCTTAAATTGCCAATTTTAATTTTTGATTGAATTTTGGTATGATTGTGTTGAGAGTGAAAATTTTTGCTTAATGCTCATGATTTTTGGAGAATGGCTATTATCCCATAGTTCATAAAAATTCAATTTAATTGTTAAAAACAATTTGAAATAATTAGGAATTACCCAAACAATTTCTAACACACTAAATGAATTTATTGAGATGAAATTTAAGTTAATTGTCTATTCATGATTTGTCTTTTACTAGGGGATTCTTTGCCAACTTTGCACCTTTGACACATCTTGTATGTGAGTATGACTTTCATAAGTCATTTGTGATTGTTGGCCAAAAATAAACCATATTCAGCCATTCATTTATAATTTTTTGGTTAACGAATCAATCTTTGGCCCTAGGGATCCCTATGGATTTATGCATCATTGATACCTATTTGAATATTTTTTTTGTGTAATTATGGCTTTTTCAAACTATTTGTAGGATGGATGAATCATACTAGGCTAATTTATTTTACATTTTCATTGTCGAACCAATTATGGCCTTGGAAATCTCATGTAATTCTTGTGGATCCTTAAATAAAAATGGTTTTTCATAGTCATTAATGACATTTGCCTTAGGGATCCATACAATTCTTAGAGATCTTAGATGAAAATAGCTTTTACAAGCCATTAGAAATTCTTTTATATTGTTTCTTGCATTTCTCACCTTGGGGATCCTTTATAATCTCTTGAGGATTTTATACTATTTTGCAAATTTTTCTTGGGAATCCCATCCTTACAACTAGAGTTTGGACATACTTAGATACCTTCTTGGTCAAATAACAATGTAAAATAGAAAATTAGCCGATTTAGTTTTTTTTTTTTTTTTTTGCCTTAAAATCTCTTATAATCCTTAGGGATCTCACATAAAAATTGCTTTTGTAAGCTATTTTAACAAGTTTTTCCTTGGGGGATCCCATTTTTATTACTAGATTTAAGATGAATTTAACTTTCTAATTAGCCAAATGATACTCTAAAATGTCTGATTAACCTATTTTGAGAGTTTTGGCTTTGAGATTCCCAATGGTCACTTGGGGATCTTGAATGACTTTTTTTTTTTCTTTGGGGATCCCAACTTTGCTATTGAATTTAGGATAAACTTAAATTTCTACTTAGTCAAATAATACTATAGCAGGTTGGCTTATTTTGAGATCTTTGACTTGAGATCTCCAATAATCCTTTAGGGATCGTGCATGAAACAACTTTTACAAGCCATTTCATAATTTTTTTTTCCTTGGAGATCTCACCTTTATCACTAGAGTTTGCATAAACTTAAATTTCTGTGTTTAACCAAATAACACTATAAAATGGTCAATTGACCTATTTTATGATTTTTGTCTTGGAGATCCCCATCAACAAAAACTTATATGTCTCTTAAAATAGATTTGGCCTTAATTTCTAGCAATTTAATACTAAAGGAATCTTCTACACCTTTTATTCCTATAAACACCTAAAATATTGAGAACTATTACTTTGGTCACTAGGAGATCCCAATGGAATCCAAGTGTTTGGATCAAAATAATTTATTACAAGTACTGTAATTTATTTTCCATGCTTCTTTGCTAGAAAATCCTTATGTATGGAATGACTACTTAGCCAATTCCCTTGGAGACTTAAACCAATTTTATTTATAAAAAATGATTCTCTGACATAAACTTTCCATTGATGAATCTTTTGTGTGGCTCCCAATGTAAACTTGAAAGCCAAAATCTTGTAAATCCTGAAGGGACCCTCTCATTTAGGGGACCACTTGTCATATTCTTGATCCTTAGCTCCCAAGGAAAGTATGAACTTCCAAAATAAATTTCCTTCATTAAAACTCTTCTTTTATACCCTCCCATTGTACGCTTTAGACACATTCTTCTTTTAGATCACCAAACGATTTAGTGCCTAAAGCCTTTCTTTTAGATCACCAAATGATTCATTAGGCATCAATCCATTTTGCCTTGTAACCCTTAAGAATGGAACTACAACCTCCATAGGGATAACCACATCATGATCAAACATTACTGTAAAAGGGTTTACTCTAGTAGAGCTCCACCTTGATATTATGGAAGCCCATAACATTTTTTATAGGATTTTATGCCAGTCCCTTAGGTTCTCTTTGAACATCTTCTACAAGATCCCTATAAGAATCTAGTTTGACGCCTCTATTTGTTCATTTGCTTGAGCATATTATTGAGTTGATTTGATTAATTTGATGTCATTGTCCTCTGCAAAAGTCCCCCATCTTCTCTCTCGTGAACATGGTTCCCTAATCCATTGTGAAGGGCTTCAGGATCCTGAACTTGTGAATGAGATTCTCCACTAGATAAAGTCTTTTTACTCTACATTTTTCAAAGTAATTGCCTCCATCCACTTGATGAAATAGTCAGTAGCTATAATGATGAAGTTATGACCCTTTAATATGTTGGGCGGGTTTTTCCAATCAAATCTATGACCCATCTTCTAAAAGGCTATGGTTTCATAAAGTGTTGTCAAAAGCGCACAAGGCACATGCCTAGGTGCAAAAGAGAGGTAAGGATAGTAGTCATTGCTTTTATACCTATGAGGTGAGATGCCTTCAATGATGTGCTCGCTTTTAACGCTTAGGCGATCGCCTCTTAGGAGGCGATAGGTACTTAAAACATGTGCCTTTTGAATTATTAGGTTTAATCTATCAGTTCATTTTAAGCCATCATTTTTACATTTTAAATTTGGGGGTATTGTTGTAAAACAAGTCTTTAAGTGACTATTAGGGTATATTTTAGGTTATATTCTTTTAGGTTTTTTCTTTTTTAAGTCAAAGAAATATAACTGTCTGCCTGCCTTTCTATTTTTTCAAAATAATAAAAAATCATGTTCTCTTAGGGGTTTTTTTTTTTAAATTAAAGAAATGCAACTACCTACCTGGTATCTATTCTTTCAAAACAACAAATAATTTATTCTTCAAGAGGTCCCACCATGAACAACAAAGACAAAGATAAAGAAAAAGACAAAGGTAAAGACAAGTAAGTTTTTTTTTTTAAGTTGCTTTCATACTTTACGTTTTTCTTTATTGTGAAACATCTTTGTTTTATTTCAGAAATCTTCTTCTTAAAAAAAATTGTTTCTTCTTCTTCTCGTAATTTTTTTCTTTTATTTTGGAATTATTCTCTTCTTCTTTCTTTTCTTTCTATTTCAAAATTTCTCTTAACCTTTTTTCTTTTATTTTCACATTTATAGTTCCTATTCTTCTATCCTGAACTTATCATATTTTTATTTTGAAAAAATATCAAATTGTTTGTCTTTTTTTTTTTTTCCTAAAAACTATAATCAAATTTAGAATGATAGAAAGTTACTTTTGCTTTTCTTTTTAAGGTCTACTTATGTTAATACTTGTATTTTCATGATTTGGCTAGGCTACTATGTAAACCTGCTTATTATAATGCTTTATTTTATTTTTTTTACTTTGACTACTAATTTTATTACTGTATTTTCATGTTTTAGGCAGCCATGTACTGATGGTTCAGTGCCTAGTGATAATAAGAAAGACCCAATATGGAAATATAACTATTTGCAAGATCACAAAGACTGCAATTTAGTGACTTATTCATTTTGTAAGAAAGTAAAAAAGTGGAATATACAAAGCTAAACTATATCTGATTAGGGTAAAAAAATGCTAAGAAATGCTTGAAGTTTCTGGAGCATGTTAGGGAAGAATTACAATAGTATATGATAGGGAAAAAGCAGGAAAAAGAAAATTATGATAAGATAATAGAGCTGCATGATGGGGAAGACCTGATTGAAGTTGAAGATGATGTAGAAGAGTACAAAATCAATTTACATGAAAGGAGATCAATTAGCAAAGCAAGGGTTGATGCTGAAATAGTTAAGAAAGGATGATTATGTTTAAAAAATCAAAACAGAGAGGTCTCTTAGATGTTTTTATGACTAAAAAACCTAAAGTAGGGGGTGGAACTTAAGAAGCTAGGAAAATTAAGGCAAACTAGCATCAATGATTCATTAGATAAAGGAAAAAGCGTCATTGCTTGACAATACATAAGTAGACTCTTTTATCAAGTAAGAATTCTTTTCAATGTTGCTCGCTTGGATTCCTTCAGATGGATAGTTGAAGCTATTGGACAATATGGTCCCAACTTAAAGCCTCTTAGTTAACATGAGCTTAAAGTTCCCTTTTTAAAGAAAGAAGTTGCCTACATAAATGAGTTGTTGAAAAATCATGAGGAAGCATGGTTGTTCTATCATGTTTGATGGGTGGGGTAGAAAAACTAATAGGAGTTTGATAAATTTCTTAGTCAATTGTCCAATTAGAACCAAGTTTATTAAGTCCACTGATGCATTATCTTATGTTAAAACAGGTGAAAGTTATTTGAAATGCTTGATGATTTTATCGAGCAAATTAGGAAAGCTAATATAGTGCAAGTTATTACTGATAATGGCTCTAATTTTAAGTTGAGTGGCAAATTGTTAGAAGCAAAAAGACCCCACTTATATTGGACATCTTGGGCAACACACTGCATTAATCTTATATTAGAAGATTTGGGGAAAATAACAAAGATTTCAAACACTTTATAGAGAGGTATAAACATGACAAGTTATATATATAGCCATACTTGTCTTTTGAATATGATGAGAGAATTTACAAAGTAAGGGGAGCTTATTAGGTTGGAAAAAACTAGATCTTGCACTTCTTATCTCACATTGAAATGTATTCACTATCAAAAGTACTCATTGGGGGCTATTTTTACTTCATAAGAATGGGTCTCTCTTACATGGGCAAAGGAATTAAAAGGAAAACATGTTGTTGAAATAATTTTGATGCCTTCCTTTTAGAATAATGTTGTTTATACATTGAAGATATATATATATATATATATATATATATACACACACACACACACACATGCTATGGAATTTATTATCAAAGCTTTCAATGGACATGAGGATAAGTAAAAGGCTATTTTCAAAATTATTGGCGAAAGAAAGGAATGTCAACTTCACCAACCTTTACACGTAGTAGGCCATTTCCTAAATCCATAATTTTTTTTTATGATAATCCAGGAATCAAGTTTGATAAGGAGATTATAATTGGTCTTTATGCTTGTATAAGAAAGTTGGTTAGAGTTCAAGATATTCAAAACAATATTATTTTTAAATTATCCATGTACAAAAAGCTAAAGGTCTTTTTGGTATTCCATTGGCTATTAGATCAAGAAAAATAAGAGCACTGGGTACTCTTAAATTAGTGCATAACACTATAATTTTTTTTTGAACCACACAACAAAACACTACTACTTTTTATTATTTATTTAAGAAGAAAACAACCAGTTTAGTTTGTAAGCATATTAATTTGTAGATAAAAATAATGTGCAGCTAAATGGTGAAGTCTTTACGAAGCTCTACTCCAAATTTGTAGCAACTAGCCATTAAAATTTTTAGTTTAACTTGTAATGCTTGAGATTGTGTTTTGAATAGTAATACATATTTAGACTTTTTATTAATTAATTATTGAGAGTTTTAAGTTCTTGTAATATTTCATAAGTGACTACTCTTAGTTGGACATTATTCTTATATTCATACAAAAAGGAGAAATTGACTTGAAAAACAAAGATTAAATGACTTATTCTATATGTAGTGCAATTAAGCTCTTAAAGCATGTTATGATCGAAGAGATGTCATTCACCCCATTTCCCTGGATGATATTGATGAAAGCAATGAGTGGATAATTGGAAAAAAAGGTGCGTAAGATGAAGATGTTGCATATGATTATGTATTTTCTAGTGACGAAGATAATGGCTTAACATGGAGGGCAGTAGCAAAGGCAGTTAGTGTTGGAGAAAGTATTAAAAATACTAGAAATGATGCAAAATCAACTAAGTTTAAGGCCAGCTCAAGTTCCTCATAATAATAAGAGAAAGGATTTAAATCGAATGAGATGGGAGATGATGAAATTGAAGGTTATGAAAGTGGTGGTGTAGTTGAAACTGATAAGGATTTAAATGGAGATTCTAATGATGGATTTTAGGATTATATTATGAATTTTAAGGTTGAAATTTTCTAGGGCAAGTTTTGGTTAGAATTTTTAGGATTTTTTGTTAAGTTTTAAGGATGGTTTAAGATGAATTTTTGGATATTAGCATTATGTTTATGGTTAGATAGATGTAGAAAAATCTTAATTCAACTTTTTTATAAACTTTATTGGTTTATCTAAGGAATTAATCTTTCTTATTTAGCATATTCAATTCATAGATGTTCTTTGTATGTGCTGGCATTTTTCCTTATATTTTTTTAAATGTTGATATTTGTTTTCTTTATAGATTTTATAACATGATTAGATATGTTGTGTTCTTATAACTGTATTTTAGATATTATTAGAAATTTGTGCCTTGCTTCACTTGGGTGAGTGCTTTTTTGTGCCTAACACTTTCAAGCGATACAATACTTTATCGCCTTAAGTGTGCCTATCATATTTGACTACCTTGATTTCACTATGGAATGTAACTCCGCAGTTGGAACGCTTTGAACACTCTTATATCTTTGACATTGTTGGCCTCTTTTAAAAGAAGTTGATGTAGTCTTTTAGGACTGATGGCTAATAATAAGCATGCTTCCTTAGCAGCCATCTCATCTTGATTCTTACTTGGTAGCCTCTATAAACTCTTATATGAACTTGCTTCATCACCTTCATTACTTTTGAGAACCCCAAACACCTTAGTAATAAACTATTAAAGCCCTTTCTATAGAGTTCTCTCTCTATGAGGATGAAGTTTAAGGCTTGGACCTTATAACACTTTGGTTTTTAGGCAATCTAAGTATTATTTGAGCTTTATTGTCTAATCATTCCCTATTGGTGCATCAACATTGAAAGACTCCACATTAATATATCTTTTTATAATGGAAGGGTGATTTCTTTTTTCTATAATAATAAACTTATCGATTAGCTCAACGCTCATCTTTATCCTTGAAGCTATTTGAGTTAGCTCATCAGCTTCCCAATTAACCTCCGTAAGGACATGCAAGAAAGAGATATCAATAGAGGAATCAATAACTTGAAGTGTAATAGTATTTTACTAGCTCCATATTATAATAAGGAACTAGTAAAATATTGTTACACTTATACTCCTTTATTAACTATTTGAGGACTAACTGTGAGTGCCTAATCACCATTACCTTCTTAGCTTATAACTCCTATAGGATCTCCAACCCAATCACCAAAGGTTCATATTCAGCCTGATTGTTTATGCATTTAAAGGCCCAATTAACAAGACAATGTTATTTTAGCTTTTGTTGGAAATGTGGTCACCACCTCTGCTCCTGTTGACTTCTCTATGCTCGATCCATCAAACTTAAGGATCCAAGGCTGCTTTTCTACCTTACACACTTATAGTTCTAGTTCTCTTTCAACTTCTATCTCCAATTAAGGGTGGTTTGCTAGAAAATCTGTTAGTGCCTATCCTGTCATAGATTTCTATGAAAAATATATTAGTGTAAATATGGTTAAAACAAGAGATCACTTACCAATACTTTCGGTGACCAACGATCTATTTAACATGTGCTTCATCATATCAATTTGAAACACCACATACACCCTCAATTTGATTAAATAGTGCCTCAATTTTATGCAAGAGAAGTAGAGAGCCAAGTATAGCTTCTCAATTGGAGAATAGTTTACCTTCATAGGTGTTAACAACCTACTCAAGTAGTTCACAACCTGCTTATGTCCTGTTGAATTACTTTATGCCAACAACCACTCGATAGACTCATTTATGACTAAAAGATACAACTTAAGTGGGATTCCTTCTTGTAGGGGGCATTAATACATGAGGCCTAGTGAGATACTGCTTAATTTTATCAAAGGCCTCTTGATAACATTGCTTCCTTTTGAACTCCCCAACCTATTTATGCTTTAACAAGTTTGAAAACACATGGGTTGTCCCTGAAAAGTTAAAAATAAATATCTTCAAGTAGTTTACTTGCCCAAGAATCCTTTGGAGTTCCTTTTTATTTTGGGGAAACTTGGTGTCAATTACTGCTTTTGCCTTATTCTTGTTTACCTCAATGCCTTTTTAGTGCATTAAAAAATCCAAAAAGTTCCCAGCTTGTACCCCAAAGGCACACTTTAATAAATTTAGCTTGAGTTTGTGTTCTTATATTCTTTGAAAACTTTTCCTTAAATGCTCAACATTATTAACAACTTTTCTTGATTTCACCATGATATCATCAATATAGATCTCTATATGATGCTTTATCATATCATAAAAAATGTTGTTTATAGCCTTTTGGTATGTTGCTTTAGCATTTTAAGCCAAAAAGGCATGATCAATCATTCAAATGTCCCAATAGCAATAAGACACCAAAAGCTATCTTTGAAATATCTTCCTTAGCGATGAGGATCTGATTATAACCTAAAAAATCATCTATGAATGACAGTAATTTGTTATTTATAGCTGCAGCTACTAGCATGCCAATTATTGGCATGACATACATATCTTTGGAGTTGCAACATTTAGATCCTTAAAAATCCATAACATTTAGATCCCTGAAATCCACACAAACATGAAGCTTTCCATTCTTTTTAATGACAAGAACTATATTAAAGAACCATTGAGCATATTTTTAGGTTTTATGAAGCCTATGTTCAATAATTTCTCAATTTCCACCTTAACTTTGAGATTTGTCTCCTTAGGCATCCTCTTTGATGGATGTTGGTAAGGACGAAAGTATAACTTCATAGAAATGCGGTGCTCCATAAGGTTTTTATTTAGTCCTAACATCTCTTTATATCTTTAAGTAAAACAATCCTTAAATTCTTTCAGTACTTCGATAATTAACCTCTTTAGCTCCTTAGGTAGTTGCAAGCTAATATAAGTGATCCTTAGCTCCTCAGGTGTGCTAAGATTTAACTTCTTCCATTATATTGTGCCCTCTAGCTTGAGATCCTTAAACTTCCAAGGTGTTCGCTCCAAATCCTATATTTATAACTCTTCTAGATCCTTATTTGGGTCTTGCTCAAAGATCACCTCAGTACTATGAATGTCTTGAAATGCTTCAAGCTCTAACCTATCAAAGGTTTGCTACATGTATAATTTGTACTTCGTGGTTGCAACTATCCCTAATTCTTATTTGGTATACTTATTAATCATCGATCTCCTCAATGATTAGATATGACATCAGCCTGTATGGCATGATGACAGTGGGCTTTAGAAGAGTTTTTGCTTGATTTCGTATTTTGCTCATCGACACATAAACCCTTATTAGATATCCATTTCTCTTTTTGGCCATAAATCATATTAGGCTAAAGTCTCCATTGTAATATTTGGCTTCCACTATATTAGAACACATGGAAAATGGTTGCCTATTTGCCTAGACTACCTTAACTTCATTCCCATTCCAAAACAATAAGAATTAAAGGAGAAAAGATGAAACACACTACTTAGCGTGAGTCAAATCTCTCTCTAGTAAGGCATTATAGTTAGCTAAAGAATTAATAACAAAGAAAGCAGACCAAAAGATCTTTCTCCCAATGGTGATCTCAACGGGTAAGACCCCAAGGGTCTTGGTGATCTTTCTATTGAAAGTTGAAACGGGGACTTCTGTTGCTATCAAGTTTTCCATCATCTTTCCTATCATAGCTAACATCTTGAGTGGTAACAAATTCATTATAGATCTATTGTCCACCATGACTCCTGACATTAGCCTCTCATTTAGGTGTGTTTTTTATGTATAAAGGCTTTAGGTGCTTCGTCATTTCTAATGACAACTTTTCAAGAACTAACCTTTTAAGTCTATTAGAATTTATGGCTTAAATTGTCATGCCACTATAACAATCTTCTTCTTTTTCTAAGGGTGAGTTTTGTCCCCTTAGTGTTAGAGATCCCCTCTATCTTTATCAGGTCTTCCTCTACATCTTTAGATTTGAATGCTTAAGGCAATGTAAGAACGGTAGTGGCACAAATAAATGGAACAAGAATATCCCCTACCATGAAGGTTCCATTTTAATGAAGGATCCCCATCTGAACTATCAATAAAACTAGCCATGAAATCTATATCTCTTATGGCTTTCCTTCCAAACATAGATCTTTGTACCTTTGACTGAGTTTGTTGCTCTTATTTTTGGTGTTCCTCAATTTTTTACTTCATGACTCTTCTTTCTTATATTATGGTGAGCGACAAGGGGAACTTCTTATGTTGTACTTCATGCCAGTGCCAACTAGGTTGAATTAGAGGTGGAATCACAAATCTAAGTTGTTTCCACTCGAGCCTAGGTAAAAGATAAGGCTTCGCCCTTAAAAGGACTAAAAGTTTATAGCTCTTTTTTTTTGCCTAGCTGTGAAATGAAACTCTCTTTGGGATTCAAATATGGTGAAAGTCTAAAGCTGGTCCTTTATCCCTTCTTTTGAAGTTCAACAATGCCCTTAAATCAAATGTGGTAGAATTAATTGTTGCCACTAGTGAGAAGGGATCTTCATCTACTAATATGGTTTTCTTCTTCTCGGGAAACTCCAAAACTCTATTGTTCATCTTATCTTAAACAACATTCTTGAAGGCCCAACAAGTATTAGTAGGATGGTTATAGGAATTATGGTACTTATAATATTCCCTCCCTTTGAGCGCTTCCTTTTATTGGAAACTTGTTGAAATTCTCTTTCAATAGGAAATTAAATATTTTTTTTGTCTTCAAAACATCAAATGTGTATTGAGGAGTTGTGTTTATGGATTGCACCATCCTCTATGCATTTAGAACCTTTTTAATAATGAAGGGACAAACACAAGTCCCTATGGAGGAGAGATCTACAACTACTACCTCTGGATTATTGAACTTTTGATAGTAGCTCACTATAATGACTCTCCTTTTTTGGTTATTCTCTTTCAATAATTCCTCATACTTTATGACCTTTGTTGCAAAGTTCATAAAAGTGATGAAACTCCATGTCTTAGAATTTTTCCTTACCTCAATATTAAGGCCTTTCTAGGCCATCTTCATAAATTTAGTTTTAGTTCGATAGATTTTGCATTGATTCCTCATATTTTTAAACTTGGCAATGAACAAATCAATAGTTTCTCTAGCTCTTTGTATCACCTTAGAGAGCTTTGCAATGTAAACTTCAAGTTTAGCCTTAAAGAATTGGGTGTGGAACTGCCTCTTTATTTTGTGTTATATTTGAATGGAGTTCTTGGGCAAAGTAGCAGACCAAATGAATGATGTTCTTGTCAAAAAGTTACGAAATAGTCTCAACTTAAAATTTGGAAAGCTATCATAATTTACTAGTTCACTACATTGAATGTTAAACATTACCACGTGTTTCAAAGTAGATTGCCCATCTTTTCTAGAGAACATAGTGAAGTCACAGATCCAATAACCTTTAGGATATAGATTTTCCTTGTCAATAACATCTGAATATGACTTGTGGAACTTCAGATAGCCAAGTTGTCTAAAGCTAGGTTTATAGAGCTTTTGCACCCCATTTCTTACAACCTTTATGTCAACCTAAGGCACAGGTAAGATTAGATGAATTACTGTGTTGATTCTCCCTTTGGGATTGGCCTATTATTCCCACTTTGATAACCCTTTACATTATCTTATAAGTGAGGTTGATTAATAGGATTGGTCTTAGCAAATACTTAATGGGGCACCATTGGTGTACCATAGTGACGTCCATTATATGGGGCCCTTCGATTTTCATCCTCTCTTTTATAAGGTGGTAGATGTCTTTCTCCTACTTAGGGAGCTTAAGGTTAGTGAGAGCCTGAGGCTTTACCATGGATTCTCGAGGATTGCCTCCTAAGCTCCTTATGGTCTTATCTCTCCTA
>CATIWR010049045.1:0-11719 GCA_949677035.1 Omphalea diandra | reverse complement strand
ACCAAATATTGGAGTTTTGATCTTCAAATCCCTACTAGACCTTTAGAAAACTTGTTTTTAGCAACCTAAGTTGTAAAGATTCAAAGTTGTGTTAACTCAAACCTTAAATTAACCAAGCCAATTTAAGATCAGAATTAACAGGTTTGTGAAATTATTAAGCCTTCACTCAACAATCTCACTAAGTCCCCTCAAGAACTCAAGAAGAAATTTAATCTCACAAGCAAAATTGCTAACAATAATTAATATTGATTGAATTATTTATTGCCTCTTGGTAGAATATGAGGGCTATTTATAGCCTTACAATGCTTAATCCAAACCCAATTAGGATTTGGTTTACATTCCCTAACAGAATTCAATATTTCCTGGTGTAATAAGGAAAAGACAATCCTAAACTAAATAGGAAAAGTAAGGAAACATTATGATTGGTTAACAAGATTAGACCAAGATGTTTTCCCAACTAAAGAACAACTCTTCCTAAATAGAAAAGGAAAAGGATTCAACCTAATGAGGAAATCTTAATGGCATTAGGAAATATTGCCAACTAAGGAAATCTTGCAAGAATCTTTGACTTTGGGCCTTATTTCCTTGCTTACATGACTTGGGCTTCCTTTTACATGCCTTGGGCTTCTTTTTACATGCATTGGCCAAATTGGGTTATGCTTGGATGCTCTCAACAAGTTGGGCTCCATTGTATTAAGTTAAGTGCTCCATTTGAAGAGTTTAAGCTCCTATCAACTTTTAATTGGCTTCACACATCCTTTGCTATTCTTGGGCTAATCAAAGTGTAATTCCTTGTTGCATGAATGCTCCAATTACATCCTTAAACTTCTTTAGCCTTCCCTTTTATGATTAGGCCTTGAAGTTGAAATGGATCCTTTGTTAACTTGCCTTGGTTGTTTGCATCATTATATCATAAAATTATCACACATACACATTAGAATCTAATTATGGTCTTTACTCAACTTTTGATGTGACTAGTCTTTATGGTTGGTTTGGCTCTCACTCTAGGGTTTCCTTGAAGTGTTAAGATCCTAACATTTGATACATACATGGTTACAAATATGTCAAAGTGATTATGAATGCTTGGTATGCAACTATGGCATGATCCATTAAGTGGACCTAGTGTTTATGCATATTTTCCTTATATGGCAGCATAACCTTGCTACACTCTCATAGTAATAACTCTAGATATACTTATCCAAATGATTTGATTCTTTTTTAAACTAAACTAGACATATAATGATACAACATAATCAAATTTTAGGTCAATATAAGGCATATAGAAAATGTTGTGAATTTTTTAATTTTGCCCTATTTCAATGTCATCCTAGTCTAGGTAGGTCTTACAATCCTGAGCATATCTAAAATTGTACAAATCCAATAGTAAAATTAATTTATCAGACGTTACAAAACACATAATGAAACATTTTTCATGTTTTACTCATTGTGTAATTCAGTTGCAAAGTCATCAAAACAAATGATCAATCTCAAGGTGAGTGAGTTTTCAACATGTTGACAATCAGTCATAATGAAGGGCAATGTCTCAAAAACCATGTTAAATTTGGCAAAAATAGTTTATAGAAATGTACATCAAACATAAATATACAACTTTCAAGTTTAGAAGATCATCAAATTTCAAATTATGGCCATCAAATTCTTGGAAAACAGAATTAAAAGACTAATGAGGTTTCATCGGGTTCAGGGTCAATTACAATCAATAAGCCATATCTCTTTCCACACAACAAATCAAGCAAAACTGCTTTAGAATTATTTAGAGGTGATATAACTATACAAATTTAATGTTTTGCACTTTGTCTAAATCAACACTTAAGGTCATCAAAATATATGAAAACATAAAGATTGAGGTGATTTTAGTTGGTTGTGAGCTAGCCCTAATGAAGGAGCCATCTCTCCTGACACATACCAAATTTATCAAAACTATTTTACTTGTATTTAGATGGGCATAAAGCTCCAAAATTTGTATTTAATACTTTCCCTAATTCATCTTCTGGGTTTATGAAATCATGGGTATAAAATTCTGCTCTAATAATAAAACCAACACAATTAGATCTTATTTCTCTTGAATTTCAACTTTCATACATGAGCTCTACCTTAAATACTCCATAATTCTTACTAGACATGCATGATTAATATGTCATGAGGGAGTAATTTCATGTGGGAAGAAGATAAATTAACTTACCTATTTTGCCAGAACCAGAAAAGCTTAGGATTCCTTCCTAGGCCGCTCACTCTTCTCGCTCTCCTTCTTCTTCTTCTTCTTCTTCTTGTTCCTTTCTTTTTTTCTTCTTTAGCTCTTTCTTTGTTTTGTTGCTCCTCACATTAATCCTCTATATTCTATTCCAAAAGGATGAAAATTTTAACTTGTAATCCTATTCTAATAATACAAAATCATGGCGTCTCATTTCCATTGGTTGGAAGTTCACTTTTCCTCTTTTAGTCCATCTTCTTCACTCCTTCATCTCCTAATCCCTATATGCTCCTTATACTTTAAATAAGCTCTAAAACACCATTATTTATGATGTTATATTATGCACACAACATAAGATAATTTGTCATGCAACTATATAAACATTACATATATGTTCAAGTGTCCCAAATGCAATGGCGGTAGAGTCATCGTCATGCTTATGCAATTTCATATGTTCATGTGGGATTGCAAATTATTTATGCATTTAATATATTCATGTATGAATGCTAATGAATGTAGAAAAGGTTGTTAACTTTCTTCCCCTCTTATGAAGAATTTTGTCCTCAAAATTCAATACTTGTAGACAAATATAGATATTATCGTTTATATCTTCGATTTCCCATGTAGTCTCTTCTTGTCAGCATTTTCTCCATAACACCTTAACCAAAGGGATTTCTTGAATTCACAACTATTTTGTCTTATAACCAATGATTTTCCCTAGTTATTCAATGTAACTTACATCATCTGCAATTGTTATTGTTGGATCCCTAAGTTTATGTGTAGGATTAGATCGATACCTTCTTAGCACACTCACATGGAATACATCATGAATTTAATTCATATCTGGTGGTCGTGCTTCTTGGAAGTCAATGAATCAATTCTTTCTAGGATCTCATATGGTCCTATGTATCGAGGACTTAGTTCCCTTTCTTGCCAAGTCAAATTATTCATTTCCATGGTGAAACTCGAAGGAATACTTTCTCTCAGCTCATATTCCATCTCTTATATATTGGGTTGCATAGCTTTTTTGCCTGTCTTGTACTGCTTTATGTCTACTTTTGATTTCCTTCATCTTGTCCATAGTGACTTGCACTAGTTTTGGCCCTTTTAAAACACACATCCCTTCTTCATCCTAATAGATAGAACTTCGTGATTTTCTTTTATATAGTGCTTCATATGATGTCATCTATATATTGCTATGGTAATGATTATTAGAAGCGAATTCGATCAAGGCAATATATTCATCCCATGCACCTTTAAACTCCATCACACAACCTTGAAGCATGTCTTCAAGTGTCTGAATTGTCCTTTCTGATTGCCCATCTATCTGAGGATGAAAAGTAGTGCTGAAACTCAATTTGGTACCCAAAGCCAATTGCAAACTAACCCAAAAATTGAGAGTAAATCGTGGATCTCTATCCGATACAATAGATACTAGAACGCTATGTAATCTGATAATTTCATTCACATATTTCTTGGGTAAGTGCTTAAGTAAACTACCCCATCAAATAGGCAAAAAGTGAGTTGACTTAGTTATTTTATTAATGATCACCCATATAACATTATTCTTTTTCAAAGTTCTTGGTAACCCATATGAAATGTCCATGGTTATTCTTTCCCATTTCCATATTGGAATCGTCAATGGTTTCAATTTTCCAGCTGATGCTTGATGTTCTATTTTGATCTACTGATAAGTCAAACATGTTGAAACATAGGTTGCTACATCTTTCTTCATTTTAGGCCACAAAAAATGAGATCACAATGTATTATATATTTTTGTCATTCTTAGATGCATGACATATGGAGCATTATGTGCTTCTTCTAGGATTTCTTTTTGTGAGTTATTAACATTAGGCACACAAATATGACAATCCAATATCTAGGCATCATTTTGAATATCAAAATCACCATGTCTCCCCTATTTTACCATTTCAATCATTCTATGTAACTTTGGACCTTGCCCTGTTCTTTTTTTAATTCGATCATGCAACATTGATCTCACTTGAAAAGTAGCAATCAATACCACCATTCTTTTGTATGTTTAGTTCCATATTCATAGCTCATAATGGAACTAAATAAGACAATGGAAATACCTGTAAATGAGTTATACAGCTTTTTGATTTCTTACTCAAAGTATCAACAACCACATTTGCCTTCCCTGGGTGATACTCAATGGTGCAATCATAATCTTTTAGCAGTTCTAGCCACTGCCTCTATCTCATGTTTAATTCTTTTGGCTCATCAAATACTTCAAGCTTTTATGATATATAAATATTTGAAAGGTTTCTCTATACAAGTAATGTCTCTATATTTTCAAAGAAAACGCATCGACAACAAGTTCTAGGTCATGTACTTGGTAAGCTAATTCTTAAGGCTTCAGTTGGCTAGATGCATATGCAATTAACTTACCATGTTTCATTAAAACACATCCCAAGCCTTGATGAGAGGATCACTATATACTACAAATCCTTCATTATCGGTAGGAATGGCTAACAGTGGAGTAGATATCAATCTATCATTTAATTCATCAAAACTCTTTTGACATGCTTTAGACCACTATAATGCTGCATTTTTCCGAAGTAACTTAGTCAAAGGAGAAACTATAAGTGAAAATCCTTCAACAAATCGACGATAGTATTCAACAAGTTCTAAGAAACTTTAAACTTTTGCAACATTGTTCGGGGTTTCCCATTTTACTATTACTTTAATTTTGTTTAGATCCACCTTGATACCCTTTTCAGAAACTATATGTCCTAAAAATACAACATGATCAATCCATAACTTGCACTTGATTAATTTAGCAAATAGTTATTTTTCTCTCAAAATTTGCAACACAATCCTTAAATGTTGTTCATTCTCCTCTTTGCTCCTTGAATATACCAGTATGTCATCAATGAACACAATTACAAATTTGTCTAAGTAAGGCTAGAACACTTTGTTCATAAGAGTCATAAACATAGCTGGAACATTAGTCAAACCAAGTGGTACCACAAAAAATTCATAATTCCCATGCCTGGTTTGAAAAGTTGTCTTCGCCATGTTTGGGTTTGAAATTTTGAGCTAATAATATCCTGATTTCAAGTCAATTTTAGAAAACACCCATGCTCCTTATAATTGGTCAAACAAATCATCTATCCTCAGTAAAGGATACATGTTTTCATAGTAACCCGATTTAACTGCCCGTAATTAATACACAACCTCATTATCCCATCTTTCTTTTTAACAAATAATATTAAAACACCCCAAGGTGACACATTAGGTTTGATGAATCCCTTTTCAAGTAGTTTTTGTAATTGGGTCTTTAATTCTTTTAACTCAGCCAGAGCCATCCTATAAGGTTGAATGGATATCAGTGCAGTTTATGAGACTAACTTAATTATGAATTCTATCTCCTTATCAGGTGGCAAACTAGGTATGTCTGCTAGAAACACATCTAAAAACTCATTTACCGTGAAAATATTCTCAAGTAATTCATTTATGACCTTATGTCTACCACATGTACCAAATATGCCTCATAACCACTTGTAATCATGCAAAAAGCCTTCATAGTAGAAACTATACACGTTGGTGCAATTTGCCTTTCCCCTTGAAACACAACCCTTGTATGATTTGGAGATTCTATAACAACTTCCTTACTAAAACAATTTACTATTTCGTGATATTTGGACAACCAGTACATACCCAGTATCACTTCAAATTCACAGAATGGCAACAGTACTAGATCAACATTCAATTCAATATCATCAATGTGAATCACACAATCACGACATACCTTATCCATAATCGTCAAATCTTTTAAAAGAGTAGTAACACATAGATTAAAACCTAAAGGTTGATGCTTACTACACAATTGGTGATGTCATGTTCAATGAAATGAATAAATGTGTGGAGCCAGGATCAATTAATATATCTACTTCTAAATCATGAAGAAAAAGTTTGCCAGTGATTACTTATAGAGCAACAACAACTTCTTACTTAGTCAGTGTAAATACTTTGGCCTATGTCGAGGGTCTATAACTCCGACCTTCTGATCAGCTTATACATTGGCCAATTGTGGTTGTTCTACCTTTACCTCTAGCCTTACCAAATGATACTCCAACTCCACTTGCTTTTGAAACTTCAACTGTGGACTCTGATGTAGCTCTGCCTCTGCCTCGGCCTCTTATGTACATTTTGGATCTTTTAGGACAATATCTAAGCATATGATCAAAAGACCTACAAAAGTAACACCCACCAGTCAATTTTTTACATTCACTCGTATGTTGCCTACCACAATGTACACATGAGGGTCATTTTTGCATAACTTGGCCTCAACTTTTGCTTGCATATGATGAAACTCCTAATCCTTTACCTCTATAACTAGAATAACCACCCCTAGCACTAGACTGTGATGGCATATAATCTCTATGTTTACCTTTGTTTCTGTTAAAATCTCCTATAAACTCAATAGGCCCTCTTTTTACTCATTGTTCTATCCTTTCTTTTTCTAAACACCCTAATTTTAGCAGCTTTTAGCTTGGCATAACTTTCAAGATCTGCAGTTGTGATCTTACTTGTGATCTTATATCCCAGTCCCTCTTCAAACTTTCAACATTTGTGTTAGTCAATGGCCACCATAAAGGATGCATAATGAGATAATTGATTAAATTTTACCTCATACTTAACTATAGTCATCTTTCCTTACTTTAGCTTCATAAATTCCCTTTTTTTATCATCTTTGTACACTTCTAGCATGTAATTGTTATTGAACTCATAAAGAAAATCATCTCATGTAAGCACTAGAGGCCGGATAACACTCTTTGGAATGATTTCCCACCAATCATATGCATCACCTTGTAATAGCGATACTGCATAATCAAACTTTTCTTCTTGTGTGCATTTCATCAAATTCATAACTCTTTGTGTTCTTTTTAGCCATGCCACTAATGGATCTATGGTACCACTAAAGTCAACTGCACCCTATTTTCTTTATTTGTCATACATTTTTTCTCTTTGAATTTTAGGACCCTACATTGTTAGTTCATTAATTTTATGTTATGGTAGCCCATGGGATATATGTTGTGCATGAGAATGTGTAAGAGGTCTAACTCTATCAGTAGGTTGATCTTTTAATGGTTGGCATGATGCTTATATGGAATGCAAATCGATTGACTCATCTCTCCTTGGTGAGCCATGGGTATTATCATGACTACCCTATGCTAATACCCTATAGACATATAAGACTATGTGATATGATAACACATAATAGTGCAAAAGTCATGTCATGTTCATATGTATGTCCCTATAGAATCTATCCCAACTCTAACACCAAAAACTATAACGACCATTTTCATGTACAAATTATGACGTTCATGTCCAAAAATACATTTGCATATAGGTTGATTCGTCATACAAACATAATTTAACATGTATGCAATGTACATATATGTTAACTAATGTTTAAGGCTAGTGACCATAAATAGGTTCCTATCTAGATATATGTACATGACACAAGGAGAGATAGAGTTGGAATTTAGCTGATGACCTATGGCCCATGTGTCTCTATGCACCAAAGTATCCAAACCCTATGCTTCAGTATCTAAAAAACATAATTGTGAGTTAGTGAGTCATGACTCAACGAATAAAATAATAATTAGATTCTTATGGCATAACCACTAATCAAATGTCATCAGGATACATTACAAGTATAAGAATTGATATGCAAGTGCAAATGCAATAGATTGATTTTTGTTTTGACCTTGGAAAGCAAACACTGCTTTTGGAAATTCATGTGATTTAAGTGACAATTGATTTTTACTGGCCATCATATAACAAATGAATCATTTGATCAATAACATGTGCAATATGACATATTGGTCCTTTTTCTAAGTGATTATTAAGTGTTTGACAAGCTGGTCACAACATCCTTTTAGTGTCATATGTAAGTATTCATTCACAATGGTATACTAAGTAATCATTAAAAGTATCACTTGACTTGTATTCATATGTAAAATGTAACAATTCAATCATGTATACATGTTATAGAACATAATCATATCATAAAATTATCACACAAACACATTAGAATCTAATTATGGCTTTTAGTCACCTTTTGATGTGACCAACATTTATAGTAGGTTCGGTTCTCTCTCTAGGGCTTCCTCAAAATGTTGAGATCTTAAAATTTTATACATACATGGTTATAAGTATGTCAAAATGATTATGAATGCTTGGTATACAACTATGGCATGATCCATGCAAATGGACCTAGTGTTTATGCATATTTTCCTTAAATGGTAGCTTGACCTTGCTACATTCTCATAGTAATAACTCTACATATACTTATCCAAATGACTTGATTCTTTTTTTCAAATAAACTATACATATAATGATACAACATAATCAAATTTTAGGTCAATATAAGGTATATAGAAAATTTTGTGAATTTTTTAATTTTTCCCTATTTCAATGTCAACTCAATCTAAGTAGGTCTTACAATATTCGGCATATCTAAAATTGTACAGGTACAATTGCAAAACTAATTTATTAAAAGTTACAAAACACATAATGGAACATTTTTCATATTTTACTCATTTGTCTAATTTAGCATACAAAGTCACCAAAACAAATGACAATCTTAGGGTGAGTAGGTTTTCAACATGTCAATAATCAATCATAATAAAGGGACAATACCTCAACAACCATGTTAAATTTGGCAAAAATATTTTATAGGAATGTAGATCAGACATAAATATACAACTTTCAAGTGTGGAAAATCATCAAATTCTAAATCTATGACCATCAAATTCTTGGAAAATAGAATTAAAAGACTAATGAGGTTTCATCAGGTGTCAAGAACAAGGTTGGATTGATCCTTACCCGTATGCTAAAGAATAGTTGCCTAAAATCTATCAAACCAAGTATTGGAGTTTTGATCTTCAAATCCTAACTATAACTCTAGAAAACTTGTTTCTAGCAACCTAACTTATAAAGATTTGAAGTTGTGTTAACTCAAACCTTAAATTAACCAAGCCAATTTAAGATCAGAATTAACAAGTTTGTGAAATTATTAAACCTTCACTCAATAATCTCACCAAGTCCACTCAAGAACTCAAGAAGAGAATTTAATCTCACAAGCAAAATTGCTAACAATAATAATATTGATTGAATTCCCTCTTGGCAGAATATGAGGGCTATTTATAGCCTTATAATGCTTAATCCAAAACCAATTAGGATTTGGTTTACATTCCCTAATAGAATTCAATATTTCCTAATGTAATAAGGAAAAGACAATCCTAAACTAAATAGGAAAACTAAAGCAACATTATGATTGGTCTACAAAATTAGACCAAGATACTTTCCTAACTAAATAATAACTCTTCCTAAATAAAAACGGAAAAGGATTCAACTTGATGAGGAAATCCTAATGGCATTAGGAAATATTGCCAACTAAGAAAATCTTACAAGAATCTTTGACTTTGGTCTTTATTTCCTTGCTTACACGACTTGGGCTTCCTTTTACATGCCTTAGGCTTCTTTTTACATGCCTTGGACGAATTGGGTCATGCTTGGATGCTCTCCATAAGTTAGGATCCATTGCATTTAAGTTAAATGCTCCATTTGAAGAGTTTCAGCTCCCACCAACCTTTAATTGGGCTTCACGCATCCTTTGCTCTTCTTGGGCTAATCTAAGTGTAACTCCTTATTGCATGAATGCTCTAATTGCCTCCTTAAACTTCTTTAACCCTTCTCTTGTGATTGGGCCTTGAAGTTGAAGTGGATCCTTTGTTAACGTACCTTGGTTATTTGCATCATTCCCTCCTTCCTCAAGAGGATTCGTCCTCTAATCAATACCTTCATCAAAATCAAAAGGAGATATATCAACAACATTAAATGTAGCACTAACATTATAATCACTAGGCAAGTCTAACTTGTAAGCATTATCATTAACCCTCTTTAAGACTTGAAAAGGTCAATCTCCCCTAGGGTCTAGCTTACTTTTTCTATGGTTAGGAAACCTTTCTTTCCTAAAGTGTAACCAAACCCTATCACCCTGTTCAAATACCACTTAACTCTACCCGTATTTGCATTTTTAGCAACTTGCTCATTCCTCTTTTCAATATTCAAACACACCTTTTCATTTAATTGTTTAACAAATTCATATTTCTTTTTATATTCCATATCAACTCGCAAATTAGGAGTAAGGGATAAATACAAAGGACTCAATGGTATAAATCCATAAACAATCTCAAAAGGGTAATAATGTGCAGAATAATGCACACTCCTATTATATGCAAATTCTATATGTGGTAAACATTCCTCCCAAGACTTCAAATTCTTTTTTTAACAAAACTCCCAAAAGTTTCCCTCTAGACTTATTTACAACATCAATTTGACCATCAGTTTGTGGGTGGCATGAAGTAGAAAATAAAAACTTAGTTCCTAACTTGCCCCACAATGTTTTCCAAAAGAAACTAAAAAATTTTGTATCCCTATCACTAACAATAGTTTTAGGCATACCATGTAACCTCACAATCTCTTTGAAAAATAAATTAGCTATGTTAATGGCATCATCAGTTTTGTGACATGCAATAAAATGTGTCATTTTAGAAAATATATCAACATCCACGAAAATAGAATCATTACCACGTTTTGACCTAGGTAACCCCAAAATAAAATCCATAGATATATCAACCTAAGGTGAACTGGGAATGGGTAAAGGCATGTAAAGACCATGCAGTTTTGATTTAGATTTAGCTTGTTTGCATGCAACACATCTATCACATTCCTTTTGAACATCAATTCGCATATTAGGCCAATAAAAGTGCTCATGCCAAGCATCTAAAGTCTTTTGAACTCCAAAGTGACCCATAAGTCCATCACTATAGGCTCACCAACTAACAATTCACGTAAAGAACTCTTAGGCACATAAAGTTTGTTATCTTTAAACAAGTAACCATCATGCCTAAAGAATCTATCAATAGCAACCTTTTCACAATTTACAAAGAAATCACAAAAATCTGAATCTCTAGCATACAATTCTTTTATATACTCAAAAATAAGTAATTTAACATCAAGAATAGAAAAAAGAGTATACCTTCGAAATGGTGCATCGACCACTATATTTGCCTTACCTTGTTTATACCTTATGACATATGGAAAAACTCAATAAATTCACTCCACTTAGCATGTCTTTTGTTCAATTTTTGTTGTCCTTTAAGGTATTTAAGAGATTCATGGTCTGTATGAATGACAAATTCCTTGGGCCAAAGATAATGCCTCCATGTTTGCAAAGCCCTAACCAAAGCATACATCTCTTTATCATAAGTTGGATATTTCAAAGAAGGTCCATTAAGTTTGTCACTAAAGTAAGCTATGGTCCTTCCTTCTTGCATTAAAACAGCTCCAATACCCAAACCTGAGGCATCACATTCAATTTCAAAAGTATTAGTAAAATTAGGCAAAGCTAATAAAGGTTCACTAGTTAATTTAGATTTCAACAAGTCAAAAGCATGTTGTTACGCCTTTCCC
>CATIWR010049041.1:0-13068 GCA_949677035.1 Omphalea diandra | reverse complement strand
TATATATATATATATATATATATATATATAATTGTAAATTATGTTAGAAATTATGAAATTTATTTTTTTTGTTAATAATGTTAAATTTTGAATTATAAAATATTGATATTTGAAGATTTATTTATTTTTCATAATATTATTTAGTTTAGTTAAATAGGTTTGTTGCAAATTATGTGAAAATTAGGAATAATATTTTATGTTTAGGGTTATTATATGTAAATTTGTACTTGTTAATTATGTGAAAATAGTTGAAATGATGAAAATATGTGAAATAAATTAGGTGTGGAGACATTTTCTATTTTTAGAGAAACTTATAGTGAATTTTCCAAATTATATGAATACTTGAAATACTGAATGATTAGAAAATTATTTAATTAATTAGAAAATTAATTATCATAATTAAATTTATAAATAAATTTTTTATATTGTAATGAATTAGAAAATTGAGAATTAATTATTAAAATTTTAATTAATTAGAAGAATATGAATTAACGAATAAATATGTAATTAATTTGAAAGTTAGATATTAAGTATTGTTATTATTTTTTACGATAAATTTGAAGCTTAAAATTTATTTGAAATTTATTATTAATTGTGAAATTCATTGGTAGTATATTATATTATTTAGTAGATTTATTAAGACATTCAAAATTAATATTTATGATATTATTTTAATATTAATTAAAAAATTTAAAAGTAATTATTAATGATTAATTTGAGAAATAATTAATTTATTTATTTAATTATGAGAAATTTATTAGTAATTAAGAAATTAATTTTACTATATATATTTACTTTGTATATTAATTTGAAATTAAGTTTTAATTTTATATTATATTATTCTTAATTATGGAATGTGATGTTCATTTATCATTGTTATATAATATACACTAATATGTATAAATTGAGAAAATTATTGATCCACAATGATGAGTTGTGATATTATTTTGTGATGAATGGTTATGTAAAAAGTGTTTTTTCATATAGGTTTTTTTGTAGTATTGAAGGTAACAGTTGGAGAAATATTATAAGTATTTTTTTTTGTAGGGACGTAAATTATATACCTCATATTGAGGTTTGGTAGGTTTTGATTATGTCAAAACTCTGCCGAAATTTCGTTAGATTCTTAGGGATATGTCTTAGAAACTCATTTAGTGAATTATGTCAAAACTCTGTCAAAATTTTGTTAGACTCTTAAGGATAGGTTTTAGAAACTCGTTTAGTGAACTACTCACATTAAGTGTAAGTAATTCACTAAATTGTCTCATAAGACAGTCTGAAAATGCAGTATATGAATAAACTCATGACATGAGTATGAATTTTGGTAGAATGATATTATTCTCCACGTGCATGGATGTTGTTGGAGAATACAAGAAGAGTATAGTGTACATACTTGACTTAAGGGCAACATCTAGTTATCCCCCTTCTTACATTAGCTCTTACTCAAACACATCACATATGACTCCAAATCTTGAATTGGTGTCGCGCATTAGGTTGTAGGACCAAGATGAGGTTCAAGAAGAGTTTCGAGGTGAGCTACAAATTTAGTTTCAGCATGAATTTGATTAACAATTTACTTCCATGCAACAAATACTAGCTTCTATGTTAACTAACATGTATTGTTAGATTCCACTAGCACCTCCTTTGCATCTAGAGGACAATTATTTTAAGAAGCTAGATAATCAGGACATACATGATTAGATTTTTCTTCATATTTATGTATCTTATATATGCAAGATGATGTTATAAATATAATTCAATTTATTTTAATTTTAATAAATGAAATTTTTTTTTATATTGTGTTCCTTTCAATATTAATTTATAATACAATTTCAAATATAAATACAAATAAAATTTTTTTAATATAAATAAAATATTAAAAAAATTCTAGCAACGAATTAATGATGGAATACCTACTGAATACTAATAAAATTACAACTAAAAAGTTTATGCAGCTATGGTTAGTAAGAAAAAGCGACAAAAATTTTCATCACTAAAATTTCGTCGCTATTATTAGCCAAGAAATATTCTACCATTATTTCGTCACTATTAACTGCTTAGCGACCACTTAGAGACCACATTTTGTAGTCGTTAAATCCTTTTTTTTTTTTGGTAGTGCAAGAAAGCTAAAAGTGAAGTTGTTGATTAGATTAGAACTCTGAGAAAACTAAGTCTTTAAACCTTAACTTTGGAAATGCCACAAAAGTTTATCATTCTATTTGATAAATCTATATTTTGTATTCTACCAAGAACAGAAGAAAGTAAAGTAATAACTTGCCAATACTCAATATTATTGATGATAAAAGTTCTTATCCTTTGTAATACATAATCATAGCTCTTAAATAACCTTACAAAGTGAAGTTTCCTTTATAGAAAAAGTCTTAAATTCCTATTCAAAGTTATATCTAAGTAGGACTTTCATTCTAGACAATAAATCTAACTAATTAGAAAGTAAACAACTCAAAAACAACTAATAAAAAAGGAGTCCCATTTTTCCCTTAAGACGTATGACCATGACACATGACCATGCGTTGCTGCAATTCCATTTTGCAAAATGTGATTCCTTAATGCATGACCATGCTCCATGGTTGTGCGTTCTTCAACCTCCTTTGTCAAAATGGGTCACCCTAAGGCACGACCATGTGCCTCGATCATGTGTCTCATGATTTATCCTACCCAATTAAGACACAATCATGTGCAATGTATCTTCCTTCAAACATGTTTCTTTTCACTTGTAGTTCTCTTCTTAAGGCTCCTCTCATGAAATTAAGGTACATAGAATTGTTGTTAGCTTGAAAAAGGTCCATTAATTACCTCTTGCATCTCTTTGATTAATCTTTGCAAAACCCCTTTCATCCTTTTAGTCTTTACTCAAGTCATTGGTCCTTAAATCCTTTGCAATGGATTTGGGTCATACTTGAAAGAGCTTTGTCTAATGCCTTGATCTCCATCAACTATTTAGCCTTGAACAATCATTTAGGCCTATTTTTTGGATAATTTATCTCAACAGTTATTGACTTATAACCTAAATTCTAATGTGGCCACTACATATTAATTTTGTTTTAATTGAATCACTAAACATTAATTTTATTCTATTATGATCTATTGCCATATTTTTTATAATTTTATTTCATTATTAAATTATTTTAGATTTTTATTAATCATATAATTTTAAATTTCTATTTTGATGATTTATGACAAAAAATTCAAAATGCAAAATCAATTTAGAGTAAAAAAATCATTAAAAATGTTAACTAACAAACCATAATAGAATAAAAATCATAATATAGTGATTCAATTGAATAAAATTAATTGTTGGTGATAAGGATAGAATTTTAATCATAATTTAGTGACCATGAAAATTAATTATCTCCCTATTTTCTTATAAATACCTTTCAATTTCTACTTATTAAAACTTTTTAGCCATTTCTTGAAATCTTAGAGGTTCATTTTGTGTTTGTGAGTTGTCCAAATCTAAAATCATCAATTTAACACCAAATGGTTGTCAAATAGGGTCATTTCTTGAAATCTTAAAGCTTCATTTCATGTTTTTGAGTTCTCCACATTCAAAATCATCAATTTAACACCAAATCATTGTCAAATGAGATTGGTAAAACTCATTCATAGCTCATGTCAAATGGGTTGGTTAGAACTCATTCCTAGCTCAAAGGAAAAGGATGTCCAATCTACATATATACACTATAACATCCCAATAACCTCCCTCATGCCTAACATGACATGTAAATGAGCTAATGGGATTGAGTAGAACTCATTCCCAAATGCTAGCTCAAAGAAAGAGGATGCCCACTCCATATATATACGCCATAACATCCTAGAAACTTAGCAATGTGGGACAAATTCAACTTCTAATAATAATAACTCGAGAATCATTTGATCCATCAAGTTTTCTTCAAGATTCAAGTAAATTTTTAAGCAATTTAAGCGTTGTTCAAACTCTAATGAGATTCATTTTGATTATCCATTTTTAACCAAGTATGTAACACTTCTATCTTATTTTCTAGAGTTTTGAGCTAGGTAGCACAAAAACAAGAAATACGAAAATAGACACGAGGAAATGATATTTTTTAAAAAAATGTAGAAAACAAAGCATGGGGAAAATATGTAAATATAAAAAAATATAGAGATATCTTTATAAATATTTGTTCTTACGTATATACATTTATAATGAATATTGAAACAACTAATTATGAGATCATACAAAAAATAAATATTAAAGATAATTATCTAAATCAATATTAATTATAAAAATAAATAAGATCACAATCAATCAAATATTTAAAAATAAATATTAATTATCTATAAGTTTAATAACTAAAATTAATAGTAGAAAAGAAAAACTTTTCCAAAGTGAAAACATGTTTCTTAAGTTTTCAAAATTGCAGAAACATGTATGAAATGTTTCATGTAGGTTTTAGTGAGTTTTCTAGAAAGAAATATTTTTGAAACATAAAAATGTCTTCCTTCAAGATTTTCAATGAAATAGAGGTTTTTAGGAAGGATTTATAGTAGTAGAATCCTTAGGAATGATTTATAGTAGTAGAATCCCAAATACATGATTAATATTTTTAGGTTTTGGATTAGAGGTCTTGAAGGGTTAGTTGGAAATTTGACTATAAATATGAAACAAAGGAGGTAATTTACTTATAGGTCTTTTAAGAGTCTCCAAAAGGTGATGGTTACTAGATTATACTTTATCACTACTTTCCACACTTAAACTGATAGACTATCTGAAAGAATTATTCAAACACTAGAGGATATGCTTCAAATACGTGTACTTGGCTTTAGAGGATTATAAAAGTTGTACCAATATTTGATAGAATTTCTTATAACAATAGTTACCACTCCAGTGTTGGAATAATGTCATTTGAGGCAATGTATGGAAGAAAATGCACATCACTAGTGTGTTAGGAAAGAAGTTAGAGGAGTTTTGGTAGGATAAGAAATGGTTAGGACAACTAATCAAGCTATTCCTTTTATTCAATAGCATCTTAAGATTGTAGCTAGTAGGCAAAAGGGTTATGATGATCCCAAAAATGATAAAGACTAAAGTACCAAATAAACCCATAAACTTATCCTAAAGTAATAATAAAAGGCAAAATGAACTTTTTCGTCAAATTTACCCTTGAACCTATACTTTTTTATCAAGTTTACCCATGATCTTGTATTATTTCAACGTAAAAGTTATTTTTCGTCAAAATTGCCCTCGAAGTTATATTATTTCATCATAAAAGTCCAAATATTAGTTGAACATGACATTGACTTAAAAATGAAAAGTAGGTGGGGTGAGAACTATCGTTCATCCTCTATCCCACTCTTGATAAAGAGAATTTTCCTCATATCCCTACTTTCACCTCTATCCCACTCTCTTGATAAAGATAATTTTCCTCATATCCCTACTTTCACATAGACTCATCGCCCCATGAGAATTTTCCGCAAGACAAATATTTTATTTTTTTATTATTTTAAATTATTTTTTTAAAAATATATTTAATTAAATTATAAAATAAAAATATTTAGCAATATTTTTGCACACTATTATACTTTTATTTAACTCATTTCTCTCATATATCTGTTGCAATTAGATAAACGAGTATAATTATTACTCCATGAAGACATTTCTTTTTCGTGTTCTTCAATTGATAAAATTTTATTGTCAAAGTAAAGTTGTATTTTGATATTTGGGAATTTAAAGATTTAGGGGAAACTATGTTTTTGTCGAAATACATTTGAGTCTGGTTCTCTTAAATTGTGTTTATAACACACACACACACACACACTCTCCTGATGTAGTATTTTAAACTTTTATGATGAAATAATATAAGATCAGAGTAATTTCAATGAAATAATATAAGTTTACAAGTACATTTAATGACAAAATTTATTTTGTCTTTTATTGTTACTTTGAAACAAGTTTAGAGGTTTATTTGGTATTTTAGCCAAAGGATACATATGGAGTTCCAAGTAGGAGACTTTATGCTTCTTAGAAAAGAGTTTTTAGATTAAAAACGAAAGGTAAGTTGCTATCAAGATATGTTGGACCGTTTGAGATCACATAGAGAGATAGGAATATATCCTATCAGTTGGCTTTACCCTTAAAGATGAAGGAGATTCACTCTATGTTCTATGTGGCTCTACTCAGGAAGTAAATTTTAGATCCTTCTCGTATTATCATAGAGCAAGACTTTGAGGTTGTCCCTGACTTATCTTATAAAAAGCCACCAGTGGCAATTTTTGATACGCATACAAGAAGCTTCAATGTAAGAAAATCCTTATGATGAAAGTCTTATGGAACCATCACAACATCGAAGAATGCATATGAATGACCAGAGAGTCGATGCTTCAATAGAGCCTTATCTATTTTAGTAAGGTACAAGTTAGTGAACATTAAGGGATGAATATCCCTAAATGGGAAAGAATTGTAAGACCTATATGTGTTTGAACTGTTTTCAATATGTATTGCATGTTATGTATGTTAGTGTTATATTGAATAAATCTGAGTTTCATTTAATTTTGTAATCATAAAATTTTTTTAAAAAAATCAGACGCGACATAAGAGTTGGCACGCTATTTATATAATGACTCACATCACTTACCATTTTCAATATAAAAATTCAAGCGTGCAACTTTAATTTTTGATACATTGTAACTTTTGATTTTATTAGAGCTAGAGGGACTATAAAATGTCAATAGAAAGTTCTTTGAAAATCAAAATGCACTATTTGAGCACACTTAGACTATCCACGAGTTTTTGGCTTAATTTGAGCCTAATTCACCTATTTTGTCTTTAGTATGAGATATGTTTAAGATTTTCGTAATTTAATGGTTTTTGTTGCATTCCATAGTTTTTTTTTTTTTTTTTTTTTTTTTTGAAGAAGAAGAAACAGGATTTCATTAATTCCTCAATAAACGAAGGTCAAATGCATAGGCATCCATAGCATATGCAGGAATGAAATTCAACCATATAGTCTTCTAAGAGGAGATAATAGCAAACTTTGCAAGGATATGGGTCAGTTGATCAGCTTCTCTCTTCATATGCATCAGTTGTGCATTTCTTAGCAGCAACATCTGAATATCCATCACTACAATATCATACTGAGTAAACCCGCAACTTCCTCGTTGGAAGCATTCCAGGGTTAATAACCTTTAATTATCGGTTTCTTTCAATTGCATAAGTTTAAGTTTCTATTATTTAAAATTTTTTTATTCTTATTGGCATTATCAGATGCTATCCTTTGTTTATTTTTATGAGATATTGGCAACATCATATTTAAAATATGTTTCACATTGTTATTGTTAATAGTAAATTTTAAACATTTTTTTTTTCTAATTGATAGTGTAGCTTTCCAATTTGATTTTTTTACAAATAAAAAGTTAATTTAGAAAACACCATATTTATTTTTTTATAAATAATTATTAAATTATATTGCTAATATAGTTAAATTATTTTCATCAATAAATAAAAATATTCTCAATAATTTTACATAGTACTAATGTCAAACATGCTTTTAATCCTTGCATGATCATGAGTATGAGATCTACATCCTTTAATGAATGGACAAGGGATTATCACCATTTTATTTATGTTATACCAAAAAAAAATCACTTCTAACTGATAATTATTCTCTTATATAAAGGTCTATTTAATTTAGCGATGGCAATTAGTAGTGAATGATTAATGGCTAACGGTCAATAATGAGTAACCAACAATTAATGATTAGTTGTGAGCTACTATAAAAATATATATATAATTTAGTGATAAATTTTTTCATTACTAAACATAAAAAATATATTGTTAATTTTAATTAGCAATGAAAAATATATAAAGTCAGTCTAGATCTAACTGAATCTATCATTAGTCTGATAATTTATTTTATTGATATGACTGTTTGATTTGATTTAATTTTCAAACCATTGATTGCTACACTGCAATAGCAAGTTAGGTAATCTTTGGTTGCCATATTTTTTTTCTTTTTCTAGTACAAAATTTATTAAGCGATATATATAAAGTCAACCAAAAAGATAAAAAAATTACAAATAAAGTGAACAAATTTTATATCTAGAATATAGAGTCAATTGCAGTGTAATATGATTGCAGTTATCATTAGCGCCGCATTTGACTTACTAAATTTTTTTTTTTTCTAAAAACACAAAATCAACCAAAGTAATATAAAATTGAATAAAAAATACACAAACAATAAATTCTCATCCCACATCAATCTCATCATAATTTATAGAGTATTCATTAGATTTTAAACGTCACCGAAGATAATGGGAATGGGACTTAGAATATATTTTTGATAGCCCAACAGAGATTTCTTTGGTACCTACGTTTGTCAATAGCCCATTTAGGTCAGCAGACAGTGAGGGCGTTGCGTTAACTGAACCCATCTAGATGATCATGGGTTAACTGACATGGCTGACCACTTCTACGGTTGACCATTCCATGTTTGATTAAACATTATTCATGCCGTTTGGACGACAGAATTGAAATTGAAATTCAGAATTTTAATTTTAATTTTAATTTCAATTTTATTAAAATCAAAATTAAATTAAAATTTCAATTTTAATGTTTGGATGTAAAATGACAGACTTAGAATTGAACAAAAATTACAATTCTATTTCAATTCTAATATTTGGATAATAAAATCATAGAATTGAAATTAAATTTATAATTAAATTTAAATTTATAAATTATAATTATGATATTAATATTTATATAATATTTAAAATTACAAAATGTAAACTTGAAAATTTTAATTTAATTTTAGACAAAAATAATAGATTATTATTACATGAAAAATAATAAAATATATTAGGATTAAAATGACTGAAAATATCCCATAGAAAATAATAAAATATATTACTTGGCCTGGCATATCAGATTTCTTTTTTTGGGGCAAATATTCAAAAAAAACTAAGGGCAACCCTACAAACAGAACAATCCAATAGGTGTATGGCCAGACTCTAACCACAACACTACTTTATCTTAATTGCAATTTTCTAATCCATCTATTGTAAGGAAAAACACACCCAAAAAAAAAAAGTATCAGTTGACCCAATATAATAAGTTATGGACAGGTCAACAGGATGGATGAACTGTGAATTAGCAATGTCATAATTTTGTTATACAATGTTGTTTTGAATAACAGCAGACCCCCCAACATGAGAAAATAAACTTCGGCAAATATAAGAAACAGACTCAGCACACAAAATGCAATAAATCCAAACATTTAGAAGAGACTTGCTTCCTCTATGACTTGAGCTGGCTCTATCAACAATCTACCTCAGCGTAAGCCTCCCATGTTTAAGCAAACCCTCAACAATATCTACGCACTGAAACAAACAAAAGGCACCAAAAATGAATAATCCAAAGTTAAGCCAACTTCACAAAGTAAGCAAACCAAACTTAAACTAAAACAAATAACTAACCAATTTATCAAATTCTTGGGAGATAATGGCCAAAAATTTGGGAAACCTCAAACGATGAAGCATGTTGTCAAAAAATGCAATGTACTAGCACCTTTAAGCATGTTGTCAAATAATGCAGAATGGAAAATGCCCATATCATGTAATTTACCTTTAAGCACTAGCACCGTAGTAGTGCTATAGGTGCTATATCTATTATGTCCTAATAAAAATGCATTAATATGACCAAACTAGAGAATGAGATGCCAAGCGCACAAATCAGGTAAAGAATTATTTTGTAGTTTCCAAAAAAAAAAAAAAAAGAAAAAGAATTATTTTGAAAAACTTCATTACCAATCTTTTTCATTTTAAATAGACATTGCCACAATTTTAAACACTCTAAATTACTCAAAAACATAGTTCATTGAAAATCTACTAAATTGTTGTCCAACAAACATAAAGTATTATATATACATATTTTTTTTGGCAAAGAAGGCAAAAGCCAACAGAAACTAATCACCTATGGGTCAAGTATCAAACTCATAGAGATCTCTAGATAAAGATGATTCTTTGATCTAGGTTTTAGTAGTCCTCCAAAAATAAACACAAGCAGTGATTGAACAAAAATCAAAACAAATGAAACGGAAAAGGAAAATGACACCTACCCAGAATTAAAAATCCTAAAACTAACAAGAATTGTTGATATTTACATCAAACAAATGCAATGATAACAATAAAGAATTCAATACAATAAAAGATAATGTTCAAGAAAGGGATGATAACAATTACGAAAGAAACATATTTACCACATATTGGCTGTATATGCTCCTTTGAAAAATTTTCCATGGATTATAGCTTCTCTAATGGTAACTTAAAAAAAAAATCTACTGATTAGGTAATATGATGCAAACTTTGTTCAGCCCTGTTTTCCACTCTTCAAGGTTGGTATTATCACGTAATTGTCACTCATTAGCAATTTTATTGGACCATTCCTTGTTTATAGTTTTCTTTTAATTAGGCAAGTAAAGAATACCAATATAACATTGATTGAAATGAAGTTATTTACGATAAAGAAGGATCTGCCATATTAGCAAACCCAATAGATCAGATTTTTTTCCTTAAAAATAGAAAACAGATAGATCATGTAATGATGACAGGAACCCAACCGTTCCCGTTGCAAACTTAATGGTCAGAACCATCAGAAGAGAATACCCCAGATAAAGTGTTGCAGTGACCGACCCACTTAAACTCTTGAGATCAAATACAAGATAGTTAATGGAATATAAGAAAATGTAATAGCCACTGAACCGGAAGCAAAGAAAGACTTCCACCACCATTTCCAATCCTCCACTCAGATATACATGTACATTAAAACAAGAGACACTTCGGCACAAACCACCACAAGAAGGATCAGAACAATCAACAGAAAACCAAAAACATAGTAAACACGCCCCATCCAAATGCTAGACATAATAAAGGAGAGCTCAATGAAAAGTGGACCAAAAGGTAGAGTTTCGGCACCAAGAACTAGAAGCCAAGACGAGTACTTTTGAGCTGGAATTTCCCTAGGTCTCTTGCTGGTTCGGATTCGGTATTCTATATGGGGTGCTTTTGCTCCAAAGTAGCCCCCACTTAGAGTAAAGGAAACGGAGATACAGAACCATAGACGAATGAGAATCACAAACAAAGAAATTGGAACTTTGAACAAAAACGTAATTCTCAATTTTCACTATATTATTAACTGTTGCAGTATGCATTCGAACAAAAACCTAGAACCAAAACATGAAGAGTGACAAATAGAGAACAAACTTAATTGGTTTATTTCAAGTGCTGCTTTGTGACTTTGCTTGGTTAGGAAGGTTTAACTCTGTGTCGAGCGAGCGAGATGAGGAGGTTAAGCGAGATGAGGAGGTTAAGCGAGATGAGTGAGCGAGAAGGGAGTATCGAGCAAGAGCCAGATGAGGGAGACGAGAGATCGTGCGTGTCCTTTTTCTTAAAAAAAAAGATTTAGAATTCTAATTCTGAGGGTCCGAGTGGGGTCAGATATTTTAGAATTATCCGGAATCACAATTCTAATTCCTCATGAACTATCCAAACACCAGAAATATAATTCTTCAGCCCAATTCCAAAATTCAATTTCAATTCTGAGTAATTCCATCAATCAAACAGGCTCTAAAGAATAAAAAATGGAATCCTATTCTAATATGAGTATTTTGAATTTTAATATTTTTATTTACTATATCCATTTAGAAAAACAATAGTGTAACATGTTAAGTTTTTAGAATATCATTTTTAAAATTTTGAACTAAATTAAGATATCAAATATGAAAATAGAATTGAAATTCTATTTTACTTTCATTTGTTGATGCACCAAAGATGAATGTAGATAGGAAGGGGTTAGGCGTTGTAGCTCTGACCAGATGACTAAATCAAATGAAGGTGGGAATGTTGACATACGTTTGATGTCTGTAAACATTGTCATGGAATATAGTAGTGGAGATGAGTTTAATAAGATGGAATTGATTTTGGAATGCCATTTTGATATAGGTGATGAAGACTATAGACAAGCTAGGGAAAATATAATGAAATATTATATGGATAAGAATTGAAGCAATAATGAGAATGAGACTGCATATGAGAATGACAATGACAGTGTTGAAGTTCCTGCGTAGACAGTGAATTTTACACTTATCCGCATGGTAACTATTCAATGATGATAGCTAACAAAAATTTTTCTTGTAACGAGGAAACGATGTTGTTGCCTCGGATGTAGAAAATGGGAGGTAGAGATTTTGAACCTTTTCTTAAAAGCCCAAATAAAATTCCATCCTTAACTCATCTTCATAAATTTTAAGCCCCAAACCCAAGCCTCAAAAAAGAGGAAGTGGACCCTTGGACGTGCATAGGCCAAAAGCCCATTAGAGCCATGTAAAACATTCATACTTCAGCCAACCCACGAAAAATTCATTAATGCTCTGTTCGGATTGAGTGTTTATAAAGAATTGAAAGGATTAATAATAGAATGAAATAAATGAGTCTAGTTTGAAAAAAAAGTGTTAAATTATATTTGTATTTGAGATGATAGGAATAGAAAGAAATAGTTTTGGCTTAAAACCTATGGAAACACCCTAATTTGAAGTGTTCCAATATAGGGGTTGGGTGAGTTTGGATAAGTTTAGCAAATCCTTGGAAATCAGTTCATTTCACTCCAATACCCCACATCCAAACATAAAACCATTTTATAAATCAATGTCTTCCATTTCATTCTTTTATAAACCTCCAATCCAAACAAAACATAAGACACCCTAAAGCTCCTTTTTAAGGACTATAGAAAGGACTTCATAAGAAAAGGGAAATAGGGATGGCAACAGGGCAAGAATTTTTTTGCCTTTCATGGAGTATGGGTAGGGATTTTCCCATGGGTCCTTGCGAGTGATCCATGAAAAATTCACTAAGGCACCCTAAAGCTCCTTTTTAAGGACTATAGAAAGGACTTCGTAAGAAAAGGGAAATAGGGATGACAACAGGGCAAGGATTTTTCGCCTTTCATGGAGTATGGGTAGGTATTTTCCCATCAGTCCTTACAAGTGATCTTTGAATTGGATCCTCGTGGAGACTCATATATATATATATATATATATA
>CATIWR010049037.1:0-21414 GCA_949677035.1 Omphalea diandra | reverse complement strand
TCTGTCTCTTTTTTGTCTCTAAATTCTATTTTTTTTTTAATTAAACACCATATATTTTCAATATATATATATATATATATATATATATATATATATATATATATATATATATATATATATATATATATATATATGCATGTATGCATGCATGCATGCATGCATGTATATATGTATGTATGTATATATGTATGTATGTATATATGTATGTATGTATGTATGTTTGTATGTATGATAAATTTCATAAAAATTGAAAAATTATTTATACATAATTTGAAAATCTGGGTTGTCACATTATTTAAAGGCTTGCATAGCAATGAGTTAGAGGAAGTTAAATTGAATATAAATGGAGGTTAACAAGTTAATCTTGTTTCTAAGTTTTTTTATGATGTAAATGAGAGTAAATGAATGTTAAAGGTTTACATCCATTTACTTCTAAATACCTATTTTTCTTAACTCCAAATCGAGGAGGTTAAAGGATGGAATGTAAAGATCTTAAGTAGTTTACATTCATTAATCTCCTTTAGAAAGAACTTCCAAATAAAGTGAAGTTGATTAATTTATTTTTATTTCATTCTATACCTTTTCATTATTCTTTTTTAACTTTTTTTCACCCTAAAAAAACTCCTATCCAATACCTAAGACCATTGAAGAAAAAGATAAGTTTAAATTCAAATATGCATTTGTTATGGCCTTTGAATTTGACATAACTTGAGTTCGATTTGTGTGATATGATCGTACATAAATGATTAATGAACTATATTCACATTGAGTATTAGTATAGATCTGTTACTATGCTCATTAAAATTGTTATGTTCACCTTAGTTAAATCCTAAGCATTTACATCTGCTTTAATTACTATAATCTTTTTTATTGTTAAATGAAATGAAGATTTCATGTTAAAATTTTTTAAAAAAAATCAAAAAAGTAATTATAGTAGAAACTTAAGAATTTTAATATGTTTTACCTAAAGAACTAAAACGAAGCCAAATAAAAAAGTTTAGGCCATATCTTTAAAATTATTTTATTTTATATCTCTAAACTCATTGGTATATTTAACACAAATTGCTGCATAAAATTGCATAAAAACATTGCATAAATAAAAAATAATGCCATTACATAAAAAAAAAATGAATAAAACTATAGCTTAAGACTTTTTAAATCATTTCAAAAGTTTTAGCCTGCAATAAATGTATTATATACAATAGTTTTGCTCCCGTTACAATTATTGGATAAAAGCGATGTCATACTATTTTACAATAGGGATCGGATGTAGTAGCTACTGATCCATTGCATAAGATAAAATGCCACAATTTATATGATTATTGTAGTGGTTTTCAATTCCTAAAATAGATCTATTATGTGGTTTTTATTTATTTTTTTTAAAAAAAAAGAGTTCAAATATAGATTTTTATCAAATGTTAGGCGAACTTTATGGTCTGTTTGATTTAATTTTTCATTTTGATTATCAAAGTTTGAAAATTAAAATAACTATTAAATATATAATTTTTAAAATTTATTTATTTAAAAGTCAAAAATAGGTTGTCAAAATCTACGAAAATAATAAAAATTAATTTTTACAACTCTTTTTAAAAAGACATTTTCAATTTTAAAAAATGGAAACTAAAGACACAATATATAATATAATCAATAGTTCACTTTCGGAGAATCTGTGATATAATAAAACTCCTTAGAAAAAAAAATTGAAATCCATAAAATTGTAATAGGAATAATAAATAATACTAATCATAAATAATATTAGGGCTTCAGTTTGGCTATCTCAGAGATTGAGTTATGAAATGATAGAGTAGCTAGGGTCATAAATTCTTTATAATGGAGGGATGAGAGACTTGATGTGATTCAGTCCTTACCCACTTATGCTATGATGTGCTTTCACATTCCTATTAGCATTTTAGATGATATTGAGTGATTGTGTGCACGATTCGGGTGGGCCTCATCTAGTAATAGTCAAGTAATGCAGTGGAAGTCCTGGCATGAGCTTTATAAGCCTAAAAGCATAGGTGTTATGGAATTTAAGAATCTTAACCTCTTCAATCAGGCTATGATGGACTAGAAAGTTTGGAGAATTCTAAATAATCGAGAGCCCCTTGTGTCTAGAGTTTTGCTGGGAAGGTACTTTCCAAGTATATCCACTCTTTCAACCAATATTGGTAACAATCCATCCTTTGTGTGGGAAGTGTTATGTGGGGTAAACCGCTTGTTTGCGTAAGACTATGTGTTAGAGTTAGCAATGGGCAGAACACTAAGGTCTACTCTAATCCTTAGGTGCTAATGCCTTGCAATTTTAAAGTCCTATTACCTAGATCCCTTTTGGAGGATTCTCTTGTTTCAGATTTACTCCTTTCTTCTAGGGTGTGGAATAAAGATATTTTAGAGGCTTAATTTCTCCCTTTGCAGTGAGTACTATTCTGTCCATCCCTAAACCTAAGTTTACTTATTCTGACCGTTATTGTTGGCATTTTGATAAAAAGGGCCATTACTCTATTAAAAGTGCTTATAATGTTGTTATATTGGAGGTGATTTCAGAAACTTATAGTCAATCCAATGGGATTTTGGGATGGTGGATGTTTTTTTGGAATCTCCTTTTACCTCTAAAAGTCTGGATTTTCGTTTAGCGAGTCTGCTTGGACCTAATACCAAACCAGGTAAATCTTCTCAACTAACACATTTAGTGTGATTCCAGGTGTGGGCATTGTTGTTATGGCTTTGAGTGTTCTATGCATACTTTATTTCATTGCCCTTTTTTGTATTGTCTGTGGGCTTGTACTCCTTGTAAGGATATTATTAGATCCCTTCATATGCTTGTTTTGTTTGATGATTTGATGTATGTTAAGGATCATTTGTCTAATGCGAAATTTGAAATATTCATTACTTGCTGCAGGGTGGCTTGGTAGGGACACGATTTTCATCACCATGGTAAGCCATCATTGCCTAATGTTGCAGTCTATAATTGGTGTTGTGCGATGATTCAGGATTTCCATGTAGCTAGATCGTTGATATCAAATCATCATACTACATTGACGCATGGTGGATGGATTCATCTTGGTAAGGGAGTTTTTAAGCTTAACACTATAGTTGCTTTCAATGAGATTATAGGTTGTATTAGTATTGGAGCAATAATTCGGGATGATTATGGGTTGTGTGTGGCAGCTTTGTGTATGGTTAATTGGCATTGCCTTTCTACTGAGGTGGGAGAGTTGGATAGCTATTAGGGAAGGACTCCAATTAGTTATAGATTATGGACTCGTGAGTCTTGAGGCTGAATCAGATGTGAGTAATGTTATTTCCTTGATCAGAGGAGGCTCTTCTTTTACTGAGATGGGAAATTTAATTATGGATGCGCATGCCCTTCCTGCTATTACCCAGGTCTGTTATTTTCAAGCTATCTCTAGAAAAGGTAATGCGGTGGCTCACGTGTTAGCGCAGAAGGGTAGAAATAGTAAGAGTTATAATTTTTGGCTTGAGGACAAAGGCCCTACAAGCTTCATAATCTTGTTTCGACCGACTGTGGTAGTCCTAATTAGGAGAATATTTATAATTGGGTTGCACTCTTTTTTCTTACTAAGTTTTTGTCTCACTGATTTTTTCTTGATAAGGCTTTTTAATGAGACAACCTTGAGTTTGTTTTTTCTACTCTTGATAATGATATTATTCTCCCTCTGAAAAAAAAAAAATACCTCTTAGATGAAGTCATTTTCGAAAACATAAAAGATAAAAGTGAAATTTAATATGTTGGAAAAACATGTTTATCTTATTCTGACGTTTTTTCATGCTAGGAAAGGTAACTAGGAAGGATTCATTTCATTCAGTTGTTGAATATTCACTCCTCACGACGACAAACAAAGCAATAGGCATGTGGCAGAGGCAATCATACTAAAAGATCATCCGAGAGAGTAGTATGGATAATACACAGATCAAAATGATAAGCTAGGCGTGCAGTGTTAAAGGATCAGCGCCATGTGATTTCCCAAGGACAATGACTTGATCTATGAAGTACCAATGACCACAAATTTGATATGTGGTTCATGTGAGCTATGTGTATATGAGTGGCCATTCTCACCACAAAGGTACATGCAAATGAAAAGCAAGCAGCCGTTTAGTGGCCCATTCTTTCCTTGCAGAATTAATTAAAAACTTTGGCATTAGCCTTTCCTGAGGCAAAAGGGGAGACTGAAGTATGGCAAAAGGCTTTTGCTTGCTCAAGAAAATTCTGTGGTCCTTGGCAATGTATCATTTTCATTTTGACAGGGTCCACTTACCTGTTAGAGGATTATTGTAAAAGGACAGCGATCACATGAAAGATTCTGCAGTTATCACTTTCCTAGAAAATGTACATAATCACTTTAATTTGTATATTCTTCAACTACCATTTTTTGCCTTTCTTTACTTCATGATTGAGCCTTTAGTTAGATTGCTAACCTCCATCCATACTCCAGAATATTCTTTCTTTATTATAGCAAAGTGCCCTTTAATGGTTGGATAACTTTGAACTGGACAGTTGACATGGATTAACGTTAACCATTTTGGATTGCTTTTACCAGTTAGATGAACGGATTGGATTGAAAGGTTATTTTTAGATTAAGTCCCTTTTTTTAGTTCAATTCGGATCCATTATTGGGTCAAAATAATTAAAATTTTTAAATTATTCTTTTAGTCAGGTTGAATCATTAATAATTTTATTTTAAAACATAAATAATATTATTTTAATTGTTAAATAAATTTTAAATTTTTTAATAATTTAAATTAAATCAATCGAATTAATTCATGAGTCGAAGTCAGAGTTAGATCAATTCAGATTGATCCACAAATCGAGTCAACCTATTCTAACTCTTTTTTAATTATGGATTAGATTAAATTTTTTAAATTTGATCAGATATTATTATTTCTATTGGTTACCACAATTCTTATCAATAAACTAATTCAGTTTATGTTAATTAGTTTATATTTTAATTTCACTTAAAAATATTTAATATTTTTTAGTTGAAATTTATTATTATTATTATTATTATTAAAGTGTTTGTATAAGTGAAGAATCCCACTTCAAAAAATACGGATGATGCACATAAGTGGGAATGATGCATAAATTTAATTACACTATAAGATAATATGTGTAATTCACCATATCTCTTATTCTATGTTTGCGAGAGAGGAAAATAAGAGGGAAAGGAAAATAAAGAGGTAAGACAAAATTCATTGTTTGGAAAGGGAGGGAAAATGGGAGGGAAGAGAAAATATTTGAAATTTTCTTCTATGCATTTTCTCTCCAAAATGGAGAGAAAAAATGGAAGAATGAGGGGATTTTACAGAAATGATCATCCTGCCCGTAAACATTGTAGAAAATTATAGAATCTGAGTAAAAACCAGACTGAACCGAAAAAAAAAACTGACCGGACCAAGTTGATTTGGTTCGGTTTGATCCTTTAATAAAATTAGTTTATTCGGTTATAATTTTAAAAAAAATTTGGTTTTCGATTTTTGGTTCGATTTTTTAGATAGAAAACCAAAAAAATCGAATTAATTGAAGTAATTAATAAATCAAACTCATTTGAATAGAACTAAATTTAAAATACATGTAATTTAATTGAAACAAACTGAACAGAGCCGAACTTTTTATAAGATTGATTTGATTCGGTTTATAGACACATATATTTCGGTTTAATCGGTTCGTTTAATTCGATTTTTTAAAAAATTTCGGTTGGGTTTAATTTTAAGAATAAAAAATTTGGTTTATTAAAATTTGGCAAGAAACCGAACCGAACCGCCTGTTTGCTCACCCCTAATTACCAGGACAAAAGTTGTTTCATTTGTTCTCATATTCACTCGGCAATTTCTAGGTAATATTTCAATATTTAAAAAATATTTTTTTTACATTTCAATATTTAAAAAAATGTATTTAAAAATATTTTAAAAAATATATTTAAAAATAATTTTATTTAAAAATATTTTGTTACATTTCAATATTTAAAAAATATAACTCAATCTATAAATATATATTTTTTTAACATTTAAAATACAAAAAATAATTTTAGAATTTTTTGCCTATTAACATTATATTTATCATTATATAAATTTTAATTTCATATAAACTCAATTAATTTATAAAATAATTTTTTTTACCATTATACAATATAATTATATATCCAAATGTTTTCTTTAATAAATGGTAAAATTGAAAATGTATAAAATATTATTTTCCTTTCCTTCCATATTTGGCTATCCAAAAATGGAAAAAAAAAATTATTTTCCTTTTCCTCTTTTTTATCCAAACATGGGGAAGGAAAATTAAAAGAAAAAATAACCTTCTTTTTTTCTTCCCTATATAATTTTGCCAAACACAGGCTTAAAGTTTCTCGCAACATCTTAATTTCCATAGCGCTAACAAACTAATAATATCAGAACTGACAATTCAATGAGAACAAGTACAGAAATGATGGTCGTTGAATTTCATGATCAAGCGCAGATGCTGGTCATGATTCTTTCATCCACAAGCAAGGTTGTGAGCCACAAGGATGAAGGCGCCAAATGGTTCTCAACGATAACAGATGGAGTGACCATAAAAGAAAAGAAGATTTGTGGAGCAAATGGACTCTTGATGACATGTAAATAATTGACAATAATGAAAGTTTTTATAATATTTGACATTGTTGTCATGAAAAAAAAAAAAGCTATAGCTATGCAAAAAAATCGTTTCCTAAATATCGGTAATTGAAAAGTAATTATGCGTTTGATAAAAAAAATACTAAAAAATAATTTTGAATAAAAAAGTTGATTATAAATATTTGGTAAATTAATATAGATTATACTGTTAAAATATATTTTTGACAAATAAGGACATCATTTTTTATAACAAATTATTGATAGAAAAATAATTATTAAAATCACATCATTAAAGTACTTTTTAAAAGTTAGTTTATCAAATAATATCTTATCTATTTTATTCAACATAAATCATTATTAATTTATATTGGAATATTTGATTAAAAATATAATTAATTAATAATGAAAGTATGTGATAGTTTTCATACCGTGTTTCAATAAATTGTGTCTATAATGAATAGATTTGAATCATATTTAATACCCATTCAACTTCTATAAATAAGATTAAGTTTGATCACTTTATTTATTTCAATTCAAAAAGAGTAATCATATTTATACAATGTGCAATCATTGTTTTAACAAAATTTCACACAATTATTTTATTTTTTCTTCAATTTCTAAATTAATTATTAAAAATAAAAAAGAAAAGGCAAAAAAACTAAACACTATCTTTAAATAAATGCTTTTTCATGAACAGGAGACAGTGGCAATTTAAAATTATTGTTCTATTATTGGTTTATATATAATTTTTTATTTAGTTTTAAGCATGTTTTTGTCCATTTAAAATATCATTTCTGCTATCAGCATAATTCCAGAATCAAATTTTTGCCATAACATCAAAAGTCAACTTCTCCTTTAATGAGATTTTAACCCATCAAAAACTGATTTAAAAAATTTTATCGGTATCATTAAACATAGAAAAGAATGATTTTAAGCCTAAAAGCTAGAGGTGGAAGTTTTTTATCCTATTTTAACCTGCTCAAAAAAAATGATCCAAATTTAACCCTGAATTGGTCAAATCTGAAATGATCAGAAAATTTTTGAATTGAGTTGGGTCATATAAGGGTCAACTCGATATATCGGATCAAAACTGACTTGAATGGATCAACATATGACCCGACTTGATTGATCTGATGATAATATAAAAAAATAAAAATTTATTACTAAATATATAAAAAGTAGAATAATTAAAATAAAAAAAAAATTTATTTAAAAAATATTTAGATTATTTAATTAAATTTAACTTTGATATTTTTATTTAAAATATAAAAAATTTATATTTTAATAAATTTATTAATCTTATTACGTTTTTTATGTGCCTAAATTACAATTTATTATTTGCTATGATAATTTATTTAATAATAATAAAATTTATTTATTGTGAAAATAATTTTATCATAATTTTTAAATTATTTAATACAGTACAAATATTATTATGATAATATTACTTCTCTTGATATACAATTTAGTAGGCACTATATTGTGACAAAATATTATGATGAAATAGTATATGTTATAATTTATCTTATATGCTCATTCATTATGATAAAAATTTTTGAGTTAAAATGTGTGAGTTCAATGATTAAGAAAATTCAAACATTTTTCTCAAAATTTCAATTGTATCTAGGCTTTTTAATTGATTCAATTGCACTCTAATTTGATGAATTTGGTTAAATTATACTCTGAGTCAAAATCAGCATGTAATAGAGTATATATTTAGATTCAATTAACTCTTATATTTTTTAAATTAGTTTAATCAAATTCAAAATTAAATTTAAATCTTACTAAGATAATACTTTTATTTTTACTCAATTTAAATATTTTTTTCAAAAAAATATCAAAATTTTATTTTTATTTTAGTTGATAAATAAATAATTTTATGTTTTAAATTATAAATTTTATTTTTATATATTTAAATAATAAATTCATAAATCCTTATTTTTTATTTTAAGGATAAATTTTTTGAGACTGTTCATATTCATATCATTTAATTGATTTGTTTAAACATTTCTTAAAATTTTTTTTATTTTAAATGATCTAAATAATTTATTATTTTAAATATATAAATTAATTTTTTATGGAGAGAATGAATTTTTTTAAAAAATGAGAGGTTCAGAAATTTATAAATTATAAATTTAAATTTCAAAATTTTTACAGTTTTTAAACTTAAATATAAAATTATCAAATAAAAGTATATAATAAATTTAACTAATTAAAAAATAAGATTAAATAAAATAAAAATAAAGCAATATCTCAATTAAACTCATGTAGTTGATTTTTCAAATATCTCTTAAGTTTTTTTAAATGATTTAAATACTTTATTATTTAAAAAATAAAAATTAAATTTTTATGGAAAGATTGAGAGAAAAGAAATTTTAAGCATGATATTGAGAGATATTATGAATTATAAATTTAAAATTTTGAAATTTATAGATTTAAATAAAAAATTAAAAATTGTCATATAAAAGTATATAATAAATTTATTTAAGCAAAAAAGGAATTAAATTGAATATAAAACAAAAGTATCATCGTAATTAAGTTTATGTAAATAATTTTATAAACATTTTTAAAAAATTTATTTAAATAGTTTAAATAATTATTATTTAAAATATAATAATTAATTTTTAAGAAGAGATTGAGAGATTTTACGAATTATAAATTTAAATTTTAAAATTTTTATTTTAAAATTAAATATAAAATTAAAATTCATCATCTAAAATACAAAAAAAATTAATTCAGAAAAAATGAGATTAAATTAAATAAAAAATTTCATCTTAATTAAATTCATTTGGTTGATTTTTTATATATTTTGTAGAAGTTTGTATTTGAATAGTTTAAAATTTTATTATTTAAATGTAAAATTAATTTTTTTTAAGAAGATTGAGAGAAATTTTTTAAAAAAATTAGAGATTGAAAAATTTTATGAATTATAAATTTAAATTTAAAATTTTTAAATTTCAATATAAAATTAAAATTTATCATACAAAAATACACAATAAATTTAATTAAATAAAAATAAGATTAAATTGAATAAAAATAAAGTAATAAATTAATTAAATCGTGCACTCAATTTCAAATTTAATTGAATTAATTGAAAAAGTATAAGGGTAAATTGAGTCTAAATGCACTTTACTAAATTTTGTTTTTAACTTGAGATATAATAAAAATCAATTGATTAAATTACTGTATAATTGACTCAATTAAAAGTTTTGAATACAATTTAAAATCACATAAAAATTTGAATTTTTGAGTAATTAAGCTAAATTTTTACCATACTTTTTTTAAATGATTTAATATATAAAAAATTTATCACAATTTACCTTTTTATAATAATTATAATAAATTTGATTTTTATCACGATAAATCACGTATCTAAATCTAATTTTATCACATATTTTTATCATAATACAAGAAATTTTTCTATAATAAATGATTTTCTATCATTAAACATTATATGTTTTGTTTGTAAATTAAGTTAAATTATGATATATGACTTGAATATAATTTTATGTGGACTTAATTCAATTGTTTTCATTTTATATAGTCATTTGCTTAAAAAAAATAAATTATATTTAATTTATTAAGCATTTAAATAAAACAAAAAATTTTAATCAAGTTTTGTTTGATATAAAATCTATCTTGCGAAATTATTTTTAAGAAAAAATTATTATTTCTCTCTTATTTACAAGAAAATATTACATAAATGATAAAAAAATTTAAATAAACATTTTAAAATTGAATAACAAATAATCCAACTTAATCCGAAATATCAATTTTAAAAGTAAACTCAAACTCAATCCAAAATTTTTTTGCATGTACGATTCGGTGGGTGACCTGAAACCCAAGCAACCCAAACCTGATTTGACCCAAAACGCATCGATCAAAAAATGATCCAACTCAAAAATGACCTACTCGAAATTGATTCAACTCAAAACAATCCAACCCGCCCTGTTTGTCACCTCTACTAAAAGCTAATTTTTTGAGTATCAAAAGTCATGTCAACTACCCTTAATTAGTGTAGAAATCTAACGTTTGAATGGGATTTGTGATAAATGCGACAAAGGTGGTTGGCTTAGACGAGTACAGTTAGATTATTTTAGATTGTAGCGAGTTAAATTAAGTTATCAAGTAAATGTATAAAAAGATTTTTTTAAAAAATATCATATTATTTATAATTTACATTTCTATTTTGATTCTAAAAACTAAATATTTTTAATAATTTAAATTGGATCATATTTGATTTATTTCAAATTGATTTATAGTCAATTTAGACAAATCAGTAAATCAGTCATTTTGAATTTCTTTTAATTTCAAGTTGAGTTAGATAAAATTTTTTCAAATAGATTTGAGTTGAGTCAAAATTATCACTTTAAAATATGAATATTTGTGTATTAAATGAATTAGATTTCAATTCAAGAAGACAAAGACTTAAAGAGATATTAGAGTCGTAATTCTTTTATTTGATATGAAATTGAAAGAGATTCAAAATTATCTGACCAAAAAATGATTTAGTCTGAATCTTACTTAATTTTAAGTTGACCTTATCTAAATTTGATTTTATCACAATACAATTCAATTTCAACTTAATTCGCAAGTCTAAGGATTGACTAATTCAATTTATTCAGTCTTATTTTTATTAAAATCAAATTAATCAAATTTTATATTTTTTTAAAACTAATCAATTGAAAATTTTAAAAGATTAAATAAACTAAATTAAACTGAATAAACAAAATTATATACTAACAAATTGAAACAAATTGAATTTACAAATTATATTTAATTTGACTCAATTTGTTAATAATTACATGTATTTTTATCACATAATTTGATTCGATTTTTTAATAAATTTAATTTATTTAATTTTTTATATAGCAAATAGAATCATCAATTGAAAATCAATTTTTTAAAATTATAATCAAACCAATCTAAATCAAATAGTATAGGTTTAGTCAGTATATTGAGTTTAAATGGGTTTAGCCCACTCCTATGCAAAATCAGCTCAATTGATCCGATTAAAATTATTTAAAACTTAAATTTATGAGTGATTCAACTTGAAAATTTGAAAATGACTTAAAATGATCTGAATTTCTTTTTAAATCTTAATATGATGATTCTGTCTGTAATTTGAAGTAGCTTGATCCAACGTACAACTTAGAATGACTCAATATAAACTCAATAAATAGAAAGATTTAAAATGAGTCTAATCTAAATCCATCCTATTCGATTTATTTATTACTAAAATAAATGGATATAAATTGGAACAAGAATATGAACTATAAGTTGATGCCTTAAAATTTTAAATTAAAATGTGATATTATGATCTCGAATGTATTATCTCGCTAAATTAGTAAAGATTCTCTCCAACATTTTAGGTTCCCAGCACCAGCAATAGTTATTACAACTTAAATTAATGTGCAGTTGTGATTGAAAATAAAATTTATTGAAAGAATATTTATCTATGAAATATGTTTGTATCTGATGAACACTAATATATGCATGTGTTATTTTCGAAGAAATACATGTATTCCTTTGGACTTCAGCTTTGTTTGGCTACCTTCCAATTTTATAAAATGAACCGTATAGCAAATCATTTCGAATCTAGCACTTCGAATAATTTTTATTTTTATTTGCAATGAGCAACTGAGAATGTGTTTAATATTGCTACGGTTTTTTTTATTTTCTATTTTTATTGCAAATTTTGGAAACATAAATACTACAAAATACTTCTGAAGAAAATATTTTTCTGGTTTCTTTCATATTTATTTAGAAATATTTAGAAAATCTAAAAATAGAAAAGCATAGATCATAAATTTCCATTTTTAAAATCTTAACAAAAAAGTCCCAACACACCATCAATTTTTCAATATACTTTTGTCATCCTTAAATACAATCCATAAAGTCAGATGTGGCTCGGAGCTAAGCCTAATATTTGTAGCTTTCAAGGCAGTGTTTCGCTACCTTGAATGCTACAATTTTTCAGATACCAAACTTATTCAAATATGTACTGAAAGTGAACAAAAAACTAAACAAATTCTATATATGAAATGAAAAAATTTTATATTCAAATTTAAAATATAAAACTTATCTAAACAATATCCAAAAAGTTACTTAAAAAATAAACAAGTTCTGTAAATAAAATGAATAAATTTTGTATCTAAAATATGGAGCTAACACAATGTAGTATGATTATTGTTACAATTGGAGCCTTGTTAGACTTATTACTAATTTTATTTAAAAGATATAGAAAGTAAATTCAAAAAATACAAATTTTAATTGAAAAGATTTATAAACTAAACATTAAAGTGAACAAATTATACATCTGACATAACCAAAAAAAAAAAAGCACAAAAAATGTCTTTAAAAACAACGACACTATAACTATTGCTCAGGGGTAGGGGTGTAAGTTTCGTGGTTTTTAAACAGTATACCACCAAAACCGAACCGCCAAACCAAACCGAAACCGAAACCATGAGTTACCGAAAATTTTCAGTATTAAGATTTAAGATTTTTTGGTTTCAATTTCGGTTTCGATTATTGGAAAAGTTTTAACGGTATACCGATAAATTTTTTGTATGGATATTTTATAGATTGGAAAGGTTTACGGGTATCGGTTTCGGTATCGATATCAGTTTCAGTTTGAATCATTCATATATGGTTAATAAATGAGTTAACTCGGCTTCATCCATGGTTACACATTTTTCGGTATCATTATTGGTAATACCGCCAATACTGTATAATTTTAATGGTATTGGTTTTTGCAGTTTTCATCGTCAATGGTATCGGTATTGGTTTTATAATTTTACGGTGTCGATATTGGGCGGTATTGTGAAAAATGGTTGTATCAGTATTCACGGTATACCAGTTACAACCTTACTCTTACTCAGGGGGACACCTATCATCACTCAAATACAACATGATTTTACATTTACGACTCCATCTGCGCTCCTAGCTAACATGCCTACAGCTAAAAACGTAATCCACATGTTTGTACTAAGAATAGTTATGCAATCAAAGGCGATACTTTCTAATTTGTAAATTTATTTCAAAAAACTGAGTTTGAAATTAAAAGAAATTTAGAATAACATGATATTAAAGTTGATTTGATTTGATCTATAGATCTACTTGAATTAATTTGATCTCGACTCAATATATGGTAAATTTGATTAATGTGACATAGATTATAAAAATATTTAAAATTTATTTAATAATTAAAATAATGTTGTCATTATTTGAAAGAAGTGAAAATTATGAGTGGCTCGATTTGAAATCTAAAATGATCTAAATTTTTCTCTATATTTTGACTTGATAGCCTCACCCAATTTCCCGAAATTTAACTTAAGTCGATCTAAAAAATATAATTTAAAATTGACTTGACCTATAATTAATTCTATTCAATCTAATTCATGTGTCTGATTTATATATAAATTAGATCTATAACTTTTTGTTCAATGGTATTGACTGAAATCACCTTATGGATTATAAATCTCAATCAGAGTTTTCTTTATTGTGTGTGTGTGTATATATTATTGTTTATGCAGCATTGGAAGTCACTTTTTATGACAGTAATAATTTTTAATCTGATTTAAAATCAAACTTGATTCATAAAAAAATTTCAAATTCAAAAGAAATCTAAAATAATTTGGACTTTAAATAATTCAAAACTTTTTTAGGTTAAATTATGCTTGATCTTAATCCAATACTAACCTGCATGAATATGATTGGATTAAATACGCTAACCTCTTTGATTTTGCCATATTAAACTATCTAATTTTTCATTTTCTAAAATTATACTAAAATATCCATGTATTTTACTTCTATTAAACTCTATTAGAATTTTTGTTAAATTAGTGTGAAAAGCCGATATTATCCCTTATTTTCATTTTAATTTTCACTTTCCACACCATACCACAATTCTCTTGGAAAAATTAAAAATAATTAAGTCAGTAACACAAACAATTAAGCCATTAACAAATATAGTCTCACAAATTCAAAAACATAATAAAATCGAATCCAACATACTCCAGAAACATATAGAATCTCACAAATCCAAAATCAAACCCACATTATCTATAAGAATTCAACAAAGAATTATCAACTCAATTATCAACAAAGAATTCAATAACTAAAATCAACCAAATCACAAATAAAATCTGCAAATGGATTTAAACAAAATCACAAACAACCCACCCCTTTACTCTCCTTATCTCACCACCCCAAACCCAAGATCTTGTTCCATCTTCAAAAAGCATAAAGGCAAAGAATTCCTCTCCTCAATCTTGAGTTTGGAAAACATGAACGACCAATAAGAAAACAATAATGGAAGGGCAAGAATGAGCAGCAACAACAATGGAACCTAGCAATCAGATTTCAAAAGACTACTATCAAATTATAAACTTAATGAAGACAACAAAGATTTGGTTGTAAACCCAAACCCACATTCCCACCACTACCTCATTTTCTTCTCTCGGTAGACCAGTTGCACACATTGCCCTCCACATGCTTGTCACAACCCTACTCAGGTCCTTCGATAAGGGAAGAGCAACATGTCTCATCCTTATTTCCTTGGGTGATGAAACATCGCACCATGGTGTACACCCTTGAGTGCAAGATGCAAGAGATGTGAGAAGCAATACGAGATAGGGCTTAAGAGAATAAAAAATCAAATGGATTTCTAGTGAATTTTATTTAATGCAAAGATGTGAGAAGCAGAACTGAAAAAAGGAAAGTAAGAAGCCCTTGGTAAGGGAAAGCAAGAGAAGTTTAGTGATTAATAGAGAAATTTAAGTTCTTGGCCTGCATTTAGGTCTTTGATTTTCCTTTCATTTGAAGCACATGGAGAGGAAGATGATTTTTAAAAAAATGGTGATGATGAATATGCAGGTAATGAGGTGAAAATTGAGAGAGTTTATGTTGATAGAGAAAGATAATAGTAGTTTAGGTATTTTTTAAGTTAATTTATTGACTTTTATTAGTTGAGCAACAAAAAGATACTATAATTTTAATAGACGGATCAAATAATTTTATGGAGTCAATAGATACCACAAAAATCTATCTACCTAGCAATGAAATTTTTCATCACTAAAGAGACAGATTTCCTTGTTAAGACAGACTTGCAACAAAATTGAGTTTATTGCTAGATTATCGTCGCAAGGCCTAGTGACAGAATTTCAATTTGTCACTAAGATTAGTGATGCAAATTTTCTTCGCTAAATTTGTGTCGTTATTCTTTTACTAAACTTAGCAACGAAATAACAATGAAAATTTTCATCGCTAAATTTAGTGGCAAAATTTTAGCAATGAAAATTTCTATCGCTATTCCATTTTCAAAGCTTAGTGACAAAATAGTGACGAAAATTTCTATCGCTAAACTTAGTAATGAAAAATTTTTGTCACTATTCTATTGCTAATGTGATAGATTCCAACTGTTATTCTATTGCAATTTCATCAGTATTCTATCGCTAATCTATCGTTGTAATTTTATTTAGCATTTTTATATTAAAATTGTTATATTATTAATTTTTTTATTTTATATTTATATTTTAAATTTTACTAAAAATTAATATTGAAAGGAACATTTTATATAAAAAATATTTATTTATTAAAAATTAAAATGAATTGTATTATGTTTACAATAATATTATATATATAAGATTCATAAATATGAAAAAAAAAGCCCCCTAATCTTCTCTATCCTAATCATGTGCCTCTAGAAAATAATCGTCCTTTAGAGGTGAAGGTGAAGGTGTTACTGGGAGAATTTGACCATGCATGTTAGCTAACATAGAAGTTAGTGTCTACTATATGGTAGTAAACCGCTAATCAAACTCATGTTGAACTTGATTCTAAATCTCATCTCAAAGCTCTTCGCGAAGCTCGGCCCGAATCTCGTCTCAAACATGCATCCTAATGAGTGACACCAATTCTAGATCTGGAGTCATATGTGATGTGACTGAATAAGAGTTGGAGCAAGAAGATGGAAGACTAGACTTGGAGCCAAGTCTGTACATTCTTCTTTTCTTATATCCTCCAACAACATCCAAATACAACTAGTTGATGTTGAGGGCTTGAGTTTCCACAAAATTCTCTTTGTCGCTGTGAAGTAGCTTCAATAATATGATTCTCCATTATAATTGAAGTTATTATATTAGCAATTTTCTGAAAATGAAAAATAGCGCACTGATTTTTATTCAACTCACATTAGTGTTTTATGATCCTTTGTTATCAACAAATTGATTGTTGCTCTTCTTAATATGTCTTCTTGAAAACCTCATAATCTGTGGTTGGACGTTTCAACTTTTTCTCCTGAAACAAAATTTTATTACTTTAATTTAAACATTCCATAATTAAATAAGAAATATAAGTAAATAAATTAATCAAATCCATGGTTTGCTAAAGGAATGATATGGAATTGTCTATGTGGCGAGACAGACTAGCACTAATACCAATGAGCTCTATGTGTCTGTTTCTGAAAGCTTCGGCAAAATGAGCTTGAAATTTTGGCGTATCCCATTTCTACTTCCATAAATTCAAATATTTTTGGAGATGCATTTTGACCTATTACCACTTTTTCAATGGAATCAAATATATGAATACCGCCTAGCAGTTGTATGCTTTCATGCAATCTTGACCATAATCTCCATAGTGGCATCCAAAAAAAAATATTTATGCAATATAAGAAAATAAAATATGAGCACATGAATTAAAATTGTAACTTGAACTTCTCCCAGTAGAAATCCTTGATATTCGTTGACACAGTTACATAATATAAAACCAAATATATATATATATATATACACACACACACACACACACACACACAACATACCTCGTACCAACTACCTGTAGCCTAAGTCGATGAAACGATGAAGGATTAATTGTCAATGCAATAGAAGTCTCACAGGTAGGCGATTGTGGAGGTACAGCCAGTGGTGAAAGAGGTGATGGGACAAAGAATGTGAAGGTGATGCTACAACTAGTGGAGCCAGAGGTGTTAGAGCAGACTGATCAGACAATTGTACATAAGGTGAAGAATAAGAAGGCTTATCATGTTTGCCTCTACTAATACCTCGTGTAGTACCTCGCCGTGATGAACTCTCATGATATCAATGATTCCCTCATATACTTCAAAAAATATAAATATGTATGTTTAGAAATTCAATTACATTTAAGTATTATAATATAAATATTACAAAAGGAGTTATGATAACATGACCTCTAATCACTATTGATGTTATGACATGACCTCTAATCACTATTGATGTTATGTAAATTAACATCGCCATCATCATTATTATCATCATCATCATCTAATTCTTCACTTTTTGACTCGTTGTCAGTCTCATCAATGTCAACAAATGAACTCATTGGATCTAGCAAGCTCATTTATTGATCTTCAGCCTGAAAGTTGATTTCATAAATCTCTATGTCATCATCTTGGAAAGGTTCATTGTTGACTGTCGAAACTTCTACCATAGATCTAGCTTTTATTTTGCAAACAATCCACCAATCATTTTTGTCCTGCTTTAAGCTAAGACATATGGTATAATACACTTGTGTTGCTTTCGATGCAAGGATACTTATTGAATCTTTTTCTATAGTTCACTTCAACAAGTTAGTATTGCATGTGAACTCTAACACCAATATTTGGTCTAGGATCAAACCACTCACAGTTGAATAAAATAGTTCTCTTGTAGGGTAGTGCAAGATACTCTAACTCTATAATTTCAGTTAATTGACCATAATAGTCACTCTCAATCAGCATTATAATTTTTGCCCTTTATACGAACCCCATAATTATTAGTTGATCTATTAGAACCATGTGTTCTTGAGTGAAATTTGAAACCATTGACATAATATCCATGATATGACTTTACAGTACATAATGGACCTTTATGCCAAATCCTTGATGAAAATGTTGGTAACACTATTTAATTGATTATATGCCTATCATTTATATTAATTTAGCTACTAAGAATTAAATTGTGATTTACATACTTGAAAATTATGACTTTATTATTCATTTTATATACTCACATATTCATTAAACCAAACAACAAAATCATTCTCCCTATATACATCAAACTAATTGTTAGAATTGTTGGATAACTTTGTAATAACCTTGACACATAAATGTTTCACATCATATGTTGAAAATAATAAACATTAGTATATACAAGTGCAATTCCATAATATCGTTGTAAAATAGAAATCAGGATGAATAGTTACTTAATAAAAGGTGTTACTTCCTTACAGTAAAGTAGAATGTACCTGTGCACAACATGATATTCTTTATCAATCAATATTCTTGTTTTAAACCCCTCTAATGGGTGACCGACAAGTTTGAATGTATTAAGTATCTCATTATATTCTTCATAATCCCATCTACATTCATCATTATTTTCGGGGATTTTTCAATGTCGTGTATTAATGTGGGGCTTAAAGTAATGTGCACAAAAAGTTGAAGCTTCTTCAACCAAATATGCATTACATATGAAACCTTCAACCTGAGCTTTATTTCACACATTATTTTTTAACTTTCGAATGGATACATTCATCGATATTGAACTAGACTTGTAATTCTCGCTTCATATGGAAGATAAATTGGGAGATGTTCTATACAATTAAAAAAGCTTGGGAAAAATATATGTTTAAGTTTACATAAAATAACAAGAATTTCTTGCTCCAACTACCTCATATCATCCACATGTATAACAGTTAAAGTTAAATCCTTGAAGAAAAAGGCTCAAGTCTGTTAGGGCTTGCCAAACATATGCTAGAAGCAGTTCTTAAAATGCAATTAGTATCAACTGCTGCATGAACACATGAAAATCATTACTTTTCATACCAAACAACTTAAGCCTTTGCAGATCCATATATTTGCCCATATTTGAGATATGTACATCTAGAAATCGCAATCTTTTAGCCCATTCACATAGAGCTATTTTTCTATATTTGTCAAGAGTTTTAGGATATTTTTTAGTCATAGGATCATGATCTAATTCTACTCTTCGATAAAATTGTTTCAAGTCTTCCCTTGATTTGGCATTGTCTTTGGTTTTTCCTTCCACATTCATCACCGTATTAAACACATTATCAAAACATTATTCTCAATATGCTTCACATCCAAATTCTATCTAATCAGGTTGGTTTTTCAATATGGCAAATCCCAGAATACTCCAACTAGTTACTTTTGAAATTAGTCCATTCGATGCACAATCATCCAAATCAGTGACCTTCTACAATCCACATTCCTCTATCTCTGCTAATATCTCATATCCAGACCGGATTGGTGGTGCAGTGTCAATTACAATTCTATTTTTCATAAAGGATGTTATGTTCATTCGAAATGGATGGTCATCAGGTAAAAAATTATGTTGGTTATTAAACCATGATGTCTTGCCCTCTTTTAACAAAGTAAATGTATCTGAGTTGTCCCTAAAATAAGGGCATGCTAACTTCCTTATTGTACTCCACCCTGATAACATAGAATATGTAAGAAAATCACTAATTATCCACATCAATGCAGCACGTAGTTGAAAATTCTACTTCTTTGACACATCATAGGTTTACACCCCAACTTCCCATAGCTTTTTCATCTCTACAATGAATGGTTTCAAGAATACATCTGACTTTTTTGGATTTTTGGGTCCCAAAACTATCACAGTTAAAAACATGTATTCTTCTTTTATACATATCTATAGGAGTAAATTGTATGGAGTGACTATTACAGGCCAAGATGAATATTGTTATCCTGACTGACTGAATGGTTGAAACTCATCTGTGCAAAGTCCAAGTCTTACATTCCTACATTCAGCTGCAAATATAAGATGCATCAAAATGCTTCCACGCTTTTAAGTCTGAGTAATGCCTCATCACATCATCTTCTTCTTTAACATGTTTGGCATCTTCTTATATCTTTAGTCATGGCTTTGGATTCATACAACCTCTGTAATCTTAGAGTGAGTGAAAAGTAGTACTTCTTATAAGGAACTATCAATTTTTCTTTCCAACACTAAATGGCTTATACCATAGAAATGCATAAAACTTACAACTAATCAACTCATTATCTTCTCACTCATAAAACATACAACCATTCTTACAACAATGAATATTTTCTACAGGCAAACCCATTCCTTATACCAATCTCTTTGTGCTATAGAAGTCCTCGATCATAACATTATCAGTCGGTAGCAACTCTTGCGTTAATTGGCATATGTCATCATAACACTTTTTAGACATATGATATTCTACGTTAATGTTTAACAATTGAGCAAAAACCAACAATTATGAATGGGTACTACATCTAAGTCATACTTCTTTATTTGCAGCCAGTAACATGTTATAAAATGTTGTGCTTTAACATTTGGTGCTTCCTCTACATCACTTACATGAAATGACATAGTAGCAGCATCAAATAGCATTTCATGGTAAGTGCCATGAGATTCATACTTTACAATAGAAGGAAAGTTTGTTTCTTCCACAACAACTGATATTCCCAAATCTACTCTAACATATAGTTCACTGTATTTAGACCACTGATAATAACCTGGTACAAATCCATATTTAGGTAGGCACCTACCTGTTTCAATTTCCTCATATTATCGATTTTGACACCTCCTATGATTATATGAACATCTTATCTTATTTCCATCCATATACTAGGGATGGCTGCAAACAAACATTATAAAAGTTTTCATGCCTTCTAAAAATGCTAGATTCAAGAATCCATCAGTTAAGGCTTGAACCTAACCCCTTTGAAAATACATTATCTATCATCTCAATACACTTGTATAAATTTCG
>CATIWR010049036.1:0-22377 GCA_949677035.1 Omphalea diandra | reverse complement strand
CAATATCTAAAAACTACATAATGCACCTAATTATGTGCACATATATATATATATATATATATATATATATATATATATATATATATATATATATATATATATAAGTGATATCTTACTCAACAATCTTTCCCAAAATAGAATCCACATACTCTGATTTTATAGTAAAGTTCTTGATGGTTTTTTATATCCAAAAAATGAAATTATAAGTAACCAAAATTTCACTTCTTACAATCTTTAATTTTGTCAAGAAAGATGTTTATCTCTTAATAAAAATTATAAATAAGCCATGTAGAACAATAATCAGATTTTTAATAAATGAATAGTAATTTACTAAAAATCTAACTAAATACACAATATATACAGCAAAGCTACAAATTCGTGGATTAGTTTCACCAAGGTAATCCCCATTATTGAAGTTTTATTTTTGCATTTTCGTACACCAACAAAACTAGGTGAGTAATCGTAACTGGTTTTTTGCCAACATATAGCTGGTTAAAATAAAGAAATATTACAACCACTTATATTGTTTCCAATGTTAGTTTTTTTTTATGTTGATTAATATTACAGGCTATTATTTAGGGTGGAAATGGGTATGCTATAAGTTTTTGGGGTTCTGAATCCAAGGCAACCCAATTAAATATGTATTTCGTAGAGCTTTTTTTACCTTAAGTGATGGTACCCATATTCTACAAACTACAAAGTGGGTCCTTACTATATATATGTTCATGCATCCAGGTCATTGTCCCTGTGGGAATGTCTATGCTTTGCTAGCTTTAATTAAATAGTTCTTTTAGATTTCAATAAAACTGCTTTTTGTTTGCTTGAATATTAGAACTGCTGTGATTTTTTATTTATTTTAAACAAAAACAAAGTGCCACTTTTTTTAATAGATGTGCCTGTATCTGCTAAAAGTGCCTCCTTCCTTCTGTTACTTTCTAGAATGTTCCAATTCATTTATTTGTGTGTCCATGTTGTGAATGCTTTTAGTAACATAGCATAGAATTGGAACAGGCCTATGGATGACTATTTGTGCTGTAGGAGGCATAAACATATTATAAATGCAGACAATTGTGGATAGGAAAATCTTATGTAGTGCCAGTCTCTATCTTGTTGTGTCCTTAATTTGTATAGTTCCTTTGATACACTTACTTTGAATTTTTAAGTTATTCAGATGATGGATTTAAATCTCGGTCCCGGCTGTGGTTGTGTGTAATGGAAATGGGGTTGTTGTGGTTGTAACAATTAATTTTTAAAAAATTTGCCAACTGCTTCAAAGTAACAAATATTAGCATAATTCAGTTAAACAAAGAATTGCAGCTAACTAATAAGCATAAAATACATCAAATAGAGACATTGCATCTATGGTTTTTGTCCATATTTAACAATAAGCTTAAGTGAGTAGTGCAAATGCAAAGCCATTCACTAAATTGATAAATTTACGCTTTAGGAACATTACTTAAGCTAAATGTCTAATTTCTTGTCAAGTCTGGAGTTTATATACAATTTATTTAAAAAATTATGAGAATATGTTAAAATTTTGATAACATTTGTAGATCAAGCAAATCGATGCATGTATTTGTAGATCCATAAAAAATTAAGCAAAAAATTTAAAATATAATAATAAATTTGCAAATTGGAAGCAAACAAGAAGACAAAAAAGTCAAAATTAACACACCTCTTTCAATTGAAGTGCGGAAAACTCATCTTAATAAATTTTCTCCCTGATAGAACCTAATAATATTGGTTTCTTAGGCTTTCCATTTTGAAAAATCGAGGAAGTTGGAGGAGTAGAGGAAGAAGAGAGGTTGTCGGTGGAGAAGTGCGAAAATGAGAGAGATATTTTGTTGGTAGAAAAAAATGAAGATTTCTTAAAGACTATTACTTAACGGCCTTTATGGTTACCAAAAAAACAAAAAAATCTATGAAGTAACAGGTGTAATGATCACAGCACCCCCCAAAGTTTTTATTCAACAGCGTAATGGCTGTTATTTAAAACCACAATTCAGATACCCATTGGTTCTCCACATCTGAATTCTCTTTTCATGACATGGGAAATAGCTATTACTATCTTTAATTGGTGAACCTATATGTATTCTTTTTGTACTTTGACCAGAGGAGCTCCATAACTGCTGATTCATCTAATAAAAATTTTGCTGAATTGCTCTGCAGCAGTTGCTTTATTTAATAAATGTCGGGCTGTATTGCATCCGCGTGTTGTATGAAGTAAATACTTTATCCTGATTACTGATATTTGGATTAACTAAAACACATACCATGGAATAGTTCATGTGTTTGTCTGAGTGAGATAAATGCTTATACTCCCCTAGTTACATTTACTTGCTAACTTCCATTTCCTGTTTACAGAAGCATGAATAAATTTTTCTGGATGTGTCCATTGCAGGCTATCAGCGATCCCTGGACCTGTACCTGATGAAATAGTTCTTCCTGCCACAGAGTCTATTGGTTTGTTTTAGCTAGACTATAGTTGTGCTCCCATTGGAATAGTCTTTTCTCTTTTGCATATTGAGCTGGTCTCAGCTTCATCTTGCTGCCATTGATTAGGTGTAAAATTGCTGCTGAAGATGGGATGGAGACATGGTCATTCAATCAAGGATTCACATGCCAATTCACTATCTGGTAGGTTTTCTTCTATGACTTATGCTTATTTGTTTTGGTCGTTACCACTTAAGAAAATTTCTTAAGTCAACAGATAGTATGTTTCTGGGATTATTTACTGATTTCTTTGTGTTAATTCGTACATATGGTAGTGTGTTTTCATGTGAGCTGAGACTGAGAACTCTAATATGTTGTGCCGTAAGTTCTTTTGGCATCATGATTGTATTGTATGGTGAGGTCTACCACTTCATATCTTTTTTCATCCTTGTACATTACTTTAAGGGGCTCGTAGAGAAGCTAGAAAAGCTTTCCTAGCATTTTCGTCTGATGATGTGAAAGCACATCCTACTGAGTCTGGGCCTGGTGAGGATGATCTCAGAAGCTTAGAGCAGTCTGTTGGCAATGATGTTCAGACTTCTCAAAGCATGCCTGTGAGTACCTTATTTTTAACTCTATTTAGTTTTCTCACTTTTTCTTTATTAGCTGATTTTATATTCCTTAGAACTCTGTATTCCCTTAAGATTGTGACATTCTGAGTCATCAAAGTTTACCGTTATTGCCTGATAGTGCTACACTTATAGGCTTAACATTTCAGTAGTATAATCTAGTTAAAAGATTTGTACATGACTTGTAGCAATGAAATGTCTTATTGTTCATATTTCAAATAAGGATGGATAGAAAATATCGTAGGCAAAGGGTGATATCTTGATGGATGAAACGAGGTGCTTAGTTGAGTGAAGGCACTAAGCTTTTGTGATTCATAACCATCGAAATAAAGTACAGAAATAAACATTGTCAAGTTTTTCCTTTATTGTTACTTTGGGAGACTCTTTATAGAAACTATTATACCAATTTCAAAAGCCATTCAATCAGCGCATCGATCTGTCATTATGTTTAACTAAATGAGAATTTGGTGGAACTCCTCAAGAAATACGTTCTTTAGTTTTGGTTTCTATCACTTCAACAATGTTTATGAGGTACAGATGATGAATAGTGTTAGCCAAGAGTGAGCCTGTGTTGTATTGATTCTCAACGGATATAGATGCTTGTTATACATACAGTGGGAGTACAAATAGTAAGTACATCACTTCTTTTCTGCTTTCAGGTCTTTGTGCTCAACCCAAAGCAGGATTTATATGGTTTAGGTTATGATCCATATAAGCATGCTCCTGAGTTCAGAGGTGTGTTGCTTCTTGAAGTTATCTGGGTTATAGTCAACAACTTGGTTCCTGTTAATACAATTGTATCTCAGCAGTTATTTTTCCTCTTATTCTCAGAAAACAAAAGATCACATGTATCTGATAGCAGAGAGCCTGGGAATAGAAGATCTTTATTAATGAGAGATGGTCTATTTGGTTTGAAGTGTAAGATCTATTATCTTGCGAGTCTGTTTTCATGGCCTTGGTCACAGCATTGTTTGTTGCTTGTTCCATCTCTTTATTTATTTGTTTCTTGTTTAACTAGCAGGTATAAATAATTTATGATATAATTTATCTCGAGCCTTATTCAACTAATTACTTTTAACTCATTAGCAGGAAAGGATGCTCCTGGATTTGGCATTGGGGCGCTTGAAGAATATGATGCTGAAGATGAGGATGTCTATGCTTCTGGTTAGTATACCTCTCCTTTAGGTTTGTGACAGTTGCTGTCTGCCTGTCATGCTTGATACTATGAGGAAGAAGCTATTTTCTTTGGTCTATAAAGTACTTGCTAAATACCTCGACTATTCTTCTGGTGATATCATCATCTTGATTATTCAAATTTACTTTTGTTGTTTGTACCTAATGTTGCTGAATTTTTTAGCTTTTGATTTCTATGCTTCATAAGCATTACACATGCTTCATTTAGAAGAGGTAAGCAGGGAAGGAAAGAAAACCTTTTCTTTCTTTGGATGTTGTTTGAGAATGGATAGAAAGCTTAGTAGGGTTTACTTATTCCCATGTGGTCCTATTTGTTTTCCCCTTGAAAGCAGTAAAATAAGTATTATCCCTTTCTTGGTTTTGGTAGACCTGGTCCATGCCTCGTAATAGACCGAAACTTTGAAAAAGAAAGGGTCAATGGGTCAGTTTCTCACTTCGGCCTGCCTTATTCCTTTGAGGATAGGCATTGGGCTAGGAGACTTGGATACAAAACCACTCATTGAGGCAGAATCTGCAAACATTCACATTGTTTTTGTGTTTGTAAAATAATCCAGTTTGGCCATCTTACAAAATTTTCTATGACATTTTCTCCTGTGGGGAAAGTAATTCTTTGTTAAAATATCATTATCTTATTTTATCAAAAAGAAAGGAAAAAGGGAAAAGGAAATCCTATTCATACAAATCTCATCCATGTTGTTCCTTGGCATCTGTCTCTCCTTAACTGGGTGAATGTGTACATTCTCCTCTCCCTCCCTCCAACCTATATGAAATACATAATTGATTATTCTTTTTAAACTTCAAACTGAGAGTTGCTAATTCTTTTAATCGTTCTTTCATGTCTTATCTCATGGTTTAACCTGACTTTTTTTTTTTTTCATTCCATATAGATTGCCAAACTGGCCATTATGTGGCAGACTTGATCAAGTTTGGTATTTTACCTGCTGGTATAATTGATTTGGTTTTTGGGTATAATTTTATAATGCAGTATGTTTTTTGGTGTTTGCAAGTTGTTGCATATATTGTCATGGAAGACCATCTATGATTCAAATGTAAGCTTGCCCTTTATCAAGATGGTTTCCATATTATGGCCATATTTTTTTCCACATACATATAGACGCATGTATATGTATATAACCATTCTTGTTTTCCAGTGTGAGGATCTTATTTTTACTAACTGTATTTCTTGATCAGCTAATGACTTTGGAGAAACTTATGTTCAAGATGTCGAAGAGACTTCAAGATCCATCACAGACAACAAGCAAAAATTGCTCTGGAAGGAGCAAGGTGTTCTGCTAGGTTTTAGAGTTGCTTCAAATTCTGATTATCATTTGGAAAGGTAAGTGGGAAATCATAAGATTTAATATGCATACATTGATATTATATATATATATATATATATTTTCAGTTTGTTCGTAGCATATAGTGATCAATATATTAGTGGTCATTCCTTTGGAATTTTATAGTTTCAAGGATGAGACAAATCCAACTTGTTATTACACTACTATAAATGCATTAACATCATTCTTTGGAGGGATGGGGTAGGGTATCAAAAGTGCTGAACTTTGATCATTTTGTTCATCCCAATATAACTATCAGTTTTCATTTGTGAAATTTTGTCAGATTTGATCCTCCAGTAATTCCAAAGGATTTTGTGCCCCACCATAAATTTCTTGGTCCTCTTGATGCTGATGAAAAGCATACTGTCCCTCCTCCACCTGAGGTTCCTCCTTCTGATGACAATAATATGAAACTCTTAATTGAGGGGGTTGCAACTTTAGTTGCTCGATGTGGTAAATTATTTGAGGACCTTTCCAGAGAGAAAAATCAATCAAATCCAATGTTTAGTTTTCTTAGTGGAGGAAATGGTTACGATTATTATGCTAGGAAATTGTGGGAGGAACGACAGAAACGTAATGATCAAAAGAATCTGGCTTTGGATGGGAAATCATCTGCAAGCATTCGGAAGATGACTGCCGAGAGCTGTGGCAAAATATTAGGTGAAAGGCCTTTAGAAAGAAGTTTGAGAGATTTAAGCTCATCTGTTGTTTCTGCAGATCTTAATCTCAAGTTCAATCTTTCAGATGCATTTACAAAGCTTGTTTCTTCTGTAAGGAGTTTACTTCCTGCGTTGCTTGTTTTCCTCTTCTAGAATTCATAGCTGTTTGGAAAGTTAAACTTGTAACTTTACTTTTATTTTTCCCCTTTAAATACTCTTTAATTTAGGGTGGTTTGCCTGAAGTAGCAAAACCTTTTAAAGATGACCCTGCAAAGCAAGAACGGTTTGAACAGTTTCTCAAAGAAAAGTATCAAGGTGAGCTTCGTTCTATGGATTCTGTTGGAGCTAGCAACATGTCAGAAGCAGCTCGTGCACGCGAGAGATTGGACTTTGAGGCTGCAGCAGAGGCAATAGAGAAAGGGAAATGGAACAGGGAAAGCAAATTCTCAGCAGAACACTTTATGGAGTTTTCAGCAAGTGGGATGCAGTTTACTTCTGCTGGGCTGGAGGAAACATTTCTCGCACATGGTTTCCTGTTGGGAGGTTATTTCTTTTGATTGATTTTCGTGAAAATTCTGAAACAGTGAGGTAAAGATGTTGATACTGAGGATTTACTGACAAAGAAAATGTAACCCAAAAGGGAAGAATTTCAATGGCATCCTCTACCTATTCTGTGCAAGCGCTTTGATCTGATAGACCCTTATATGAGGAAGGTATTCTTTATATGCTTGGTTTCTCTATGGGAATTCTGTTATTAGTTTGTAATAAGTTTGTCATAAATTTTGTTCATAGATTAACATGGTTGAGTGCTTGTCTCTGTGTAATGGAATTAAGCAAAGCTCCTTGCCAAGATAGATTTGTTTCATAATGGTTTTACATTATTTCTTTGATACTTTTTAATTAGGAACAGGTTGTTTTTCATTCTATTTCCTATCATTTTTGTGCCAGCTTGGTTATTTGAATTGTAATATAGATTTACATATTGGAATTCTACATGATACAAGAGTACGATGTTTGCATTTACAGCCAACACCACCTCCACGGATGAGAAGCAAGATGGATTCCTTAATTTTCACATCAGATTCTGTCAAAGCCACAAAAATGGAAGAAAATGTTGCTGCAAATAGGGATCAAGTTTCACTTCTTCACTCTGGAATGAAAGAAATAGGCAAAGATGTTCCTGGTGGAGAGAAGGAAATTGAAGTAGAAGTGGAAAATGTGGAGAGGCCAGTTGACCTTTACAAGGTACAGCTTTCAGCTGAATTTTATTTATATTTGACTTATGTGAAAAGGCTTTGAATCATCAAAGGATTTGCATTTTGTAGTCATTCGTGACCACAACATAGTTCTCTTGCCAGAAAGCACTGACTGGAAAAAGATTTCTTGAAAGAGCCTTAAATATTTCAAGCAGGATAAAAATTTATCCCTTTCACTATCCCTTTCTCTTCTCTTAAGAATTTAAATTCCAGTCTCTGCTGGTTCCTTTGCTCATCTTTATAGTGCCTTCATTTTGTCTAAGAACACTTATAACTCTTCATTTTGTCCATCTCAACATTCTCAATTTATACACCTGTATCTGCACTTATATTTCGAAGCTACTCGGAGATCTCAACCAAGCAAATCTTATGCTGTAAGAAAAAATTGAGTAAAAAGAGAGTGAAGAAATCTCCATGTATCAGTGCCCTATAATTTTTTGTGATATTTTTGTTGATTTAACAAGATGAGAACAATGCCTGGTCTTAGCCACTGTGTTTCTACCTACCTCAACTCCAGAGTGCAGAAAGTCTGGTTTTCAAACTAATTCTTTTTCCATCCCTTGAACCAAAATCGATCATGACCATTTTCTTTCTAATCTAGGTCTTTTTGTCTTTATTGAATTGCAGTGAACTATCGTTACTGCCAATAAACAAAATTTTGATATTTGGTTTGGATCTCGGAAAGAGCACTAACTTTTCTAATGTATTCTGTTCATCGCCTGATTTCATCTAAGTGTGAGAAGTGTTGAATTACCAACTTGAATGAGAACCAGAACCTGAATTTCTATAACTATATCATTTATGTGCTTATCTGGGTTCATCACTTCAAATTGAAGAATTTCTTCTTATACAAGGATGTTAAAGTTGATATGTTGATATGTTCGGTGCTAATCATTTTGTGCAGGCTATTTTCTCTGATGAATCTGATGATGAGGTTGAAGCTTATACAGTCAATGAAGTGGAGGATTCAGAGAAGAAGGTTGAAGTGGCTCATAAAACATTAAATCGCTTGATAGCAGGTGATTTTCTAGAATCACTAGGCAAAGAACTGGGACTTGAGGTCCCCCCTGATTTGACCTACTCAATGAATAAAACCAGCACTTCTGCTTCTAAGAAAGAATCTGCTATTGCTGGTGCTGGAAATATGCACATGTCACGAGTTGAAAATAGGTCATCTTCCAATTCGGATTCCTATGACATAACCCCCACAAAACAAAATGTTGCAAATCACCGGGAGATTGCTAAAGGGAGCGACTCCCAAAATAACGAAGCTGTTCATGGTAATGGATTGGGTAGTAACAGTAGGAATGTGGAACCTCGTCCATTTAATAATAGATCTTGTAAGAATGATGTTGAAAAGATAGCTCAAGAGGATACGAAGGTTAAATCCCCCCTTAGTTGCCGCCAAAATCCAAGCAGCAGTTCGTCAGATGACGAAAGGAGCAGGAAACGCTCAAAAAGGCATCAGTATGATAGTGACTCTTACAGTGATTTGTCTGATGATGATCGAAACTGGTACCCATCAAGGTCTAAAGGAAGAAAGAAAGAGTCCTCTCATGAAAGGAGAAGCGGCAGCAGAAAACATTCAAAACATCGGAAGCAGGGAATCTCCTAGCAGATCTTATTTTGGTACGCACACAGAGCGTTCAGAATCCAAGAGGGAGAAGCTGAGGTGATGGGATTGAATTTCATTGCACTATAGTACATCTAGGGCTTTCCTTGAGTGGATATTTTGTGGAAGAAACCACCGCCAATTAGGCACGCTACTTCAGTTCATTACTTGGCTTGCAATTGCTTCAGTTCAATGATCGGATTATGTACCAATTAGGCACGCTACTTCAGTTCATTACTTGGCTTGAAATTGCTTCAGTCAATGATCGGATTATGTACCTTGAACTACTTCTGACCCTTCAAATGGCAGCCACATCATGTTGCTGGAACAACAATGCACGATAGTTACATGTGATGTCAAGACAGATTTTATACAATGGAGCCAAAAAGAGAAGGAGAGGGGGGGATGGTGGGGGTTGTGAACTTCTCAGTGGCTCATTATAAATTTGCTTGGCAACTGAGATGATAATGTAGCATACACGATGATGTAGTACTGATTTGATCATCGATTAGAGTCTGCGTCATGTTCATGGTATGCATCACTTTCGTGAGTAAAGATTTTCCTAGCTTTTCCCGTATTAAATTGATTTTCTTGTATCCAACAAGTTGCCACCTCACTTGAGGGATTTTTGCCAGTGGGTTGCAGAGAGTGATGGAAAATTATCTATAGCCATCACACAATTATTCACCATTTACTGAATTCAGCGGCTCGGTGATACGATAAGACCCAATTGAAACTTTTGGCTCGGATTAAAAAATTTATGTTCTTCCTCAGGCCGTGGGTTCTCTAACAAATACTAAGGGGGCGCTGGTTTCAGAAATTATGCGCACTTGTTTTCTCATTGCCTCGATAGTTGCCCATGAACTTCTAAACATATTAAAACTTGCACGAAAACAATATTTATGTTAAATTCATAAATTAAATGTTACTCTTTCGGTTTCAAATTAAATATTGTTTTAAAAAAAAATTTATCTTATAATGTTTGACGTTTTAAAATTATCTATAAATATTAATTAATTTTTTTAATTTTACCTTTTTTTATAATAATTATTTTTTTATAGTGTACAATAATTTATGAAAATAATTAATTAAAAGTAATATAATTTTTTATTTATGTAATAATATCTATTAAATATAATTTTTAATGTATGTATAAAAATGTAAATGACATCTATTATGCAATAGAAATAGTATATAGTAGTATTTGGAGAACTCAATACAGCAGCTTAACGACCGAGACATGCTATTAGAAGATTCTGCAATCTCCATTCCCAGGGATTTCTGGCAGCTTTTCTGCATTTGAGCCGTTATCCTATCACCCCATAAGTGGAGCCATGTTGAGAATATTTTGTTTCTTTCATGTAATTCATGGCAGGCCTTTAAAAGCCCTTCAAAATGGATGCTTCCTGAGTCAGGATTGGCAATGGATATTATTGGATTAAAAGTTTGTTAATATTCCAACTTAATATAATGTCCATATTATATGATATCATATCATATCATCCAGTTGTGTTTAAGAAATTGAAATTAAATAGAAATGGGACAAAGGGGTTGACGGCACCTTGAAATTGACATGTTAATTAAGTGTTGACAAGTATGAGCCTCCTCATATTTATTAGTAGTATATTATGTGCGTGCATAGGATGTGGTCTGGTTTTTTGTAGCTTGATTCTAAACTGCTATATTGGGTTAGGTATGATCTGTTGGGGAATAAGGACATGCAATTAAGGTCAAGGGTTGAATTTTAAACATTTTTTTTTTTTTTTTTTTTTTAAGAAGGGGCATGCGATTAAGGACATGGTTTGGTTGGTCCACCTTTTTGGAGCAAATTGATACGTGGCCCTAAGGATAATGTCCAGATTCGGGTAGATAGGCGCCATGACTTGAGTGAGCTTCATTCATCTGCCATAAATACAAGTGTCGGTAGAGACACAGACCCCATTCTGCTTTGAACGGATTACATTAATGCACGTACTCAACAGTTCCAATACCTGGGACCTGTTTTATGCCCACCCATTTTGTTGTGCATTTTTCTTTTTTATTCTAGTGTGGATTTTTTTTTTCTTTTTCAAAAATATAGTTGTATACATGGTGATTATAATCACTATTTACTCTCCTATGTTGAATCATGTTCAAAATACATATGCAAGAATATAAATAAGTTGAGACGAGTATTAACTAACCAAATATAACTCATTTATAAATGAATTAAATTTAAATTTAGTGTTTTAATGTTATTTATTAATCAAATCAAATTCGAGTAAAACATCATCAAAATCACGAGTTTAAATGACTTTAATATGAATTAATCAAATTTGAACTTAATTTCATATTTGATTTAACAAACGAATCAAGTTCACATAAATTTCTATCAAGCTAAAAGTTTTGAATGGATAGCAAATAGACTTAGACTCATTTATACCTTTATAGCAAAAAATAACAAAACTTATATTCGGTTTGTTTTATAAAAAATATTTTCATTTTTTAATATTTAATATATTTAAAAAAATTGATCAATAAAAAATATTTTTCTACCTAATTGAAAACTAAATCATTTTGATAAATTTCATCTAATGAAAAATAAATTATATAAACTCATATTTATTAATATATTTATTATTATCAGTTATCCTTGATTATTGATACTCACTATTAGTTGGTAGAGATTATTAGAGATTAATGGAATCCCCATAATTTTTTATATTAAATAATAAATAGTATAAATATAATATATTTACAGTTTAATTTTTATTACAATATTAATTAATATATTTCAAATACTAAAAAATATCTATTTAGAAAATATTTTTAAATATTTTTTGAAAAATATTTTTCATAAATAAATTATTTTCTTTGTGACAAATGGAACCTCAATATCAATATTATAATGCTAAAACAAATTCTGATATTACACTACTTAAAATTAAACTTCAAACCTCTTGATTTTCAAAGACTCTGTTTTACCTTAATATAGAATTGTTAATATATTTATGCACTATCAAATTATAATTTCAGTTATCATTAAGTTAATATCATGATGATTAGGCACTTGACTGTAGGGCAAGAGATTAAGGTTTAAATTCTTACTATCCTATATCTTAAAAATCAATGAGTATTTTTTCTTCCAAAAATAATTTTTCTTTAGCATTTTTAGGTTACCTTTCACGTTTTTTTGTTGATATGAAGCTATTTTCTTATTAATTTACTCGTTGTCCCTCAACTTATAACTCATGCACATTAATATCTTTAAATAGAAAAATGCACATAAAAATCCCTTACATTGGAAAAAATACGCCGAAAAAAAGATATGACATTAACAATAATATTTTAAACTGACATGATCACTTTTATCAAAATTGACTTTATTTTTTCTCTCTCTAGCTTCTTGCTTGAGCACACACTACACTCATATCTTTCTCACTATTTGCCTTTTCCTACATTCCACACCTAATTCTTTTCTTCCATTGCTTCATTGTTTCTATTTTTCACTGATCAAATTTTTTTCCTTGCTTGTTGAAATCGATTTTGAATAGCAATTATAGTTGATTCATTGCATGCTCACTCTGGTGGCAGTAGTGATGGCACTGATGGCATTAACAGTTCTCTAAAGCAGAAAACAATGCCTTGATTTCAAGTTGTAAGTGGTGATCCTGAATCAATTTCATCGTTGACTCTTCTAACCTTCGATGAGCAATCTAATTTTTCTGATTGTTCTCCATCTCCTCATAAGACGGTTTCATCCCCTCTATTGCTACCGGCTCCCGACAATTCAAATTATATAGGAATACGAGATTCAGATCTTGCTATACCCCTCAAGATAAGAGCCTTCATCATGAAATTTCTATAAGTGTGTTCCTTATTTGATTATTAGTTGGGACTAAACAAACTCAAATAACGAGTTTCTATTTACTGCAATAGCAATAACGAACGAAACAAATGATATAACCATAAGAAAAATTTTGTGGAATATGAAATTTTTCTTACTTCGTTACTCAATGAGTTCAATATTTTATAAAAATCCAAAAACTACAGATTGATGACACATCAATAACTGACTGAGTAATTTCTCAAAATATATTCCTTATCTGATCACAAAGCAGATTGGTTGAGCTTATGTAAGCAATTCCTTACCGGTTGACTGATAAATTAAAAAAATTAATTTAATCTAACTAAAAATTGATTCAAATTAAATCATTAAAATTATTAAAAAAATTTAAAATCAAAGTATTATTTTTTAAAAAAAATTAAAAATATAAAATAGCGCAACATACAATTTGAAATTAATTCAAATTTCTGTTTATATTTTTAAAATGATCTTATCAAACCGACAAATGGTTGCCGTTAGGTATTTTAGCATGGAAATTGCTAATATTAGGTAAAGTTTCAAAGAAATTTGGGGAAGACCTCTAGATCATGATTTATGAATAATATTAATTACGTCCTTCTAGTGTTTTCCCACTCAATTTCAAAGCACAATTAGGTTTTTCCCATGTAATGAAATTACTGCCAAAAAAAAAAAAAGGTTCCTTATGATACTTCAACTTTGATTATTAGGATTCTTAATCAAGATTATCAATTTTGATTATTAGATTGAAATCTTCAATCTCTTGTAAAATTAAATACTTGATCCAAACAAAATTTAGTTTAAAATATATGACTTTCTATAAAATGATTATACTTAACCGCTAAATAAAAACAGAATATAGTATAGTAAGTTTCAAGGGAAAGTCATTTTTTCTAAGAAAACAATATGGCAAGTTTCATCATTTAATTAATTTTTCTTTGACTTTGTATAACTTGGAATAAGAACTTTCACCACCAACGGTGAAAATCTGGCATTCATATCAAATTTTTATATTATTTATATGTTTTTATGAAATATGTGGTAATGTATTAATCATATAATTTTACATTTTAAATTAAATATAGAATACATAATTAATATAAAATACATTAAGATTTTTTAATTATAAAATAAATTGATATAAAAATAATATTTTGAGTTTCATTTTAACAATCATCAGTATATCTTATGTTCCAAGCACATTAATTGACATTCAAATTAATCAAATAATACTTAAGATAAAAATATAAACTTGAATTATATTTTATAGATTTTAAATTATTATATAATTAATGATGATTACTTTTTGATATAATTAATGGTTAATATTCGAGACAGTAATTTTATCTCCACCATTTGTATTACATCTATGTAATAATTCAAGTTACAGACTCATAATTATGCACAAGATGTACTAACATTATCTTTAATAATTACATAATTTCCTTTGTTGGTAATCAAGAAAAAACTTTTTTGATTATAGCTCACACTATCGCATGTGGTAAGGTGCTGATGGACCCGTGCAAACCCAAAATGTCTCCATTCCAAATGCTGCACGTAAGGCTGAAATTTAGGTTACGTTTGTGCCCCTGACTGCTGCGTGTAATTTGCACCCTTGACTATCATGCATCGGGCATTTTAAATTAAAATTTATTATTTTTTTAAAAATTTATTTTTTTTATCACACATGTAACTAAACACTGCCAATCACATATGTTTTTTTTATAGATTTCACAGTATAAAAATCTCTTTTTTATTTTATTAATTTTTTCTCTTTATTATTATAATTAAAATAAATTAATACAATATTTAACTAATTTAATTCAGATTTTTTATTATTATTTAATTTTAATATTTTTATTTTTATAAAAATTAAATAAGTTAAATTTTTAAAAATAAATGAATCTGATAATTTAAAATTTTAATATAACACCAAAATCAAAATAACAAAATTTATAAGTCAATAATAATATACCTTCAATTAAAAGCGTCGTACATGAAATAATAATAATATACTGAAAATAAAAAATAATATATTTACAAATCAAAAGCGTCGTACATGGAATAATAATGATGTACTTGAAATAAAAAAATAATATATTTACAATACAATATCAATGTATTTACAAAACACAATCAATGCATATTTTTTATAATATCAATGTACTTTCATATACAAAATTATATGTTGCAATTCTAAATCAATATATTTACGCTTCTAAATTAATGTACTTATAACATAACATAAATATACCTCCAATACAACATAAATGTATCTAGATATTTGAATAATAGATCTCAATCAAAAAAGCAATGTACCTAGAGTAATAAAAATATTTATTAAAAATACTGCTATAATTATAAATTATATAATAATATAAATATAATATATAATATTTATATAGTTATAATAATATAATATAATATAATATAATTGTATAGTAATATAATTTTATATTATATTAATATAATTATATATAATATATAATACATAAAAATTTCATTTTTTAAAAAAAGAAAAAAACTAAAATCAGAAAAAAAAAAAATCTTTGCATTACACACCCATCCATTGCACACTCATTCTTTGCACGTGTCAGGATCCCTAGTTCATATTGTTATACGAACAAAGGTTCAAAATATAAATTGCTGAAATTTATAATAAAATTCATTTTTTACCAATTGGATACCAAATGATATTTTATGAATTTAAAATATTAATAACAAAAATCGCTACTTGAATAAAATTTAGATTCTCAAAATTGATATAAACTACAAATCATCAATCAATATTCTCAAGTTAAAGGTTGTCAAAATTATTTAAGTTGTAAATTAAATTAGCACTCCAAAGGGTGCGTTTTCTATTTGGTGTACAAAAAAAAAAAAAAAGGAAAAAAGAAAAACTCAACTTGCTTTTATTTTTCACCTTTAATCTTAGAATAGTTAATTATATTCAAAATTAATTAAACTTGCGATTATATTCATTATTAAAATTGAGATGAAATGCTTTTATATTATTTAATAAAATTTTTCTTATATCACTAGTATGCGTATTATAAAAATATTTTTGAGATTCAAAATTAATTGAAATTTCAAATAAAAAAAAGGAAACTAAGCTATTTTATTTTTTTTAAAAAAATATTTTAAATTTTATTATCCATTAAAATAATAATCCTATAGTTTAATTTCAAATTTGATCAAAATACAGATTTAATAATGAAAAGTATAATATTTTTTAAGTAAAAACGATAATAATTTCATGAAATGAAATAAAACACTTCATGTCAATTTTAACCATGAGTATAATTGATACAAATTTTAACAATTTTAAACCTAACTAGCTATTTTTAAAGATTTGAATGTAACTATAAAAAATGGACAATGTTTAATTTATTTTTTTTTTACATCAGTTGGTCTTTCTATTTTAAGGATGTTAGGAATTTATGGATTTTTTTTTTTTAATTTATCCTCATTCTCTGCGTAAATAATCTTCTATAGTGATGTTTTGAATATCAATTGCTAACTATACTGCATAAAAAATTAGAATTGACAAACATGAGTAATAGATATTAATTACCTTTTAAAAGTATAGAAATCGATAGTTAAAATATATGAACAGAAGATGAACTACATATATTCAGACACTTAATTTTAATTTAGATGACAAATTTAATAAATTTTATTTCAAATTAAAAAATGAGACTTGAATTATTGTATTTACATGTCAATGATACATAAATTTAATTAAAATTATATGGATAGAATTTTATAGTTGAAAACAATCTATATATTGATATGAAATAGTGGGTGCAAATAAGAACTGAATTTAATGATAACAAAATAAAAAATAACACTAATAATTAGTTTATTTTGATTATAAATATTAATAATTATTATATATGTTTTATTTTAGGAATAAAAAAATAAATCAATGGAGTCCCAAAAGAAATAAGAGTGAAATTCAAACACTATGATATAATATATTTTTATGAAAAAATGTACAATTTTTATAGAAAATTGGGTTCCAAGGACCCCACTGTTTTACATGTAAATTCGCCGCTGATTGACTAATGATGGGCTATTCTATGTGAGAATACTTAATATTTTCTTATTAAACCATAGTTGATTTCATTTAATTATGAAGTTAATAATTAGTAAAGTGAGGAATGATTTTTAGCTCGTAAGGGTATTTATCCCTTCTAATAGAATTTGAACTTGAAATCTAAGTGTTACAGAGCATCATCCATTGCCACGAAGGCAAGGAATTATTTGCAACCATAGTTGTTTTTATGTTTGAAGTTTGATATAAATTAATTACTATAGGTGATTTACAATTAATCGTTATTATACTTATAAACCATAAGTACAACTTATTAAATGAATTATCCCACTAAAAGCTAGTTTTTGGCTCCATTGTTTTATTTTTCGTTTTTTAGTGGAAATCATTTTTCAATTTTAAAGTACCAATATAAAATTGATTTATAATATTGTTAATAATAACACATTAATTAGCTTCGAACCAATATGTTAATTTTGTCATAAATTTTTTCCGATCACTTTGTACATTAACTACGTAATTTTATAACGAGTATTCAAATTCTTAATTATACTAGATCAGATTTTATGCAATAATATACTATTAACAAAATTAATCAATCTCAAATTAAAAAGTCAAAATGTCTAAACACATAAAATTGTTGCACCTAGAAGAAACATCTTCTTTGGTGGTCAAAAATTTAGAAATACTCCTAAAATTCAATTTATCTTAATCTAAAAATTTATTGGTATATTTACAATAATACTTTAAACTTTGATCTCAACATAGATATGATGATATATAAATTTTATGGATATAATATTCTTTGTTAACATAATTTAAAATTTATTCTTAACATAAATCTGATAAACATTAATTCAAAAATATATGATGCAATAGATACAATAAAATATTGTTTTTGTGAATGAAAAATCTTCTTTGGTTTAGTCAATTTATTGTGTATACTTATGCCATGATAACATAAAATGATTAAAAATTTAAAAGAAGTTGACTTGAGGTTTGATTTTCAAAAAATTTGAATTTGAATGATGAGGTGATAAATAAATAATGGATTGGTCTTTGGTCAAATTTGGACACTAATAGTGGTAAGTATATAATCATGTTTTCTCCACTTTGGAGGAGGGCTAAACAAATGAGGCAACTCATCATCATCAACTCCAACTTTTGGCTGCCAAACAAATGCTTCATAAGCAAATTTAATGGAATTAACCCTAAACATTGATAAACTACAAATATTTTGGTTATTTTTTTTACTATATTATTATTATTATAAAAAAATTTGAATTCTTAAAAAAATAAAATTAAATATTACATTGATAAAGGAATTTTGTATGATAACTTTTGCATAAAACAAATCTATAATAGTTTGATCAAATATTTTATATTCACCGGCAAAAGAAAATATATGGTGACTTTAGGGGAAAAGAAAAAATGTCATTTGGATTTATAATGAGATCAAAGGTTTTTTTTTTTTTTTTTTTGTTTAACCATGATAATTTTTAGCTTTTTCCCCCTATCTTTAAGCTTATATAGAAAATGAGTGGGTTAGTAAAGTCAATTGATTTTTTTGGTCTTCAGAATATATATAAATTTGAGATCACAGTTTTTATTTGATTCAAAAATTTGATTTACCCTTGAAAAATTTAATTTCATTTGGCCTAATCCGAAATTAAAATATATTGAAAATAATTCAAAAAGATTAAAGTTAAATTCAAATTCAATTTAATCTAACCCATTAAATTATATATATATATATATATATATATATATATATATATATATATATTACTAATTATATTTTGTTTGAATTAAAAAATACAGTAAATATTAGTAAAAATAATGAGCGTGTATTTTTTTTTATCACTTTTGTGTTTGGTTTAAATATATAATTCAATAAAATATTTCACTTTATAAGAATATCTTTATATTATTTTTAAAAATTTTATAAATATAAAAAACACAAAAAAAAAGAAAGAAAAAAGATTAAACGAAAAAAAGAGAAGAAAAAAGAGAAAAGAGAAAGAAAGGAAAAAAAAGAAAGAAAAGAAAAAAATTAAGTATTAATATTTTTGTCATAATAAAAAAATTTACAATTTTAGAATTTATTTGCAAATTTTATCAAATTTAATAGAATTTGGTTTGGGTATAACCAATTTCAAAAATTTAATAAAATAGAATTTCAAATGAATTTTTATTTATATAAAATGTGAATTTACAAATGAATTTAAAAAAATTAGAGAATTCATTTATATAAACACAATATAAAAATTATTTATATTAATATTCAATAATGATAAAGAATTTATCTATAAAACATATTCATATTCAAACAGTAAAATCCATAATATATTATATGCAAATAATACTAATTGTAAATTTGCACATTGCATATGATGATCATAATAATAAAATTTAAATAAATTTAATATTTATTTTTTTAAATAGTTAATTAATTGTTTAAGTGATTAATTATTATTTTATTAAAAATTTGTTATCAAATAAATAAATAAAATTTTAAAAATCTATAATTATGTATGAAGATAGTTGTAATCAATGATTGTTTATTGATTCATATTTTTAATCTTGACATAATTTGAAGATAAAAGTTGTTAAATTTAAATGAAGTAATTTTTGTAATCAATCAAATAAATAATATTATATAATAAAAATAAAATTAATAGATAATTACAAATTATATACACATATTTATTGATTTATACTTTTGATTTTGTGTAATACAGTTTTAAGAGAAAATCGATTAAATTTGAATGAAATAATTATTGACAATTTATTACACTATCACTACCCTTTATATACTGAAGATTTGAATAATTAATAAAATTAATTTAAATCTTAGCTTTTTATTTAAGATTTTTTTGCATTTTAGATTTTTCTAATTTCTTATTTAGAAATTGTTTTAAGGTTTTTCTTTTTAAAATTTTTAAATTTCCTATTCAGAATGTTTTTATTATATTATATTAACTTTTTGTTTAAAATTTTTATTATTTAAAATTTAAAATTTTTTATTTATAATGTCTTCTTTATACGGAAATTAATTTTTTAATTTTTATTTATATTTTTAATATGATAATTTTTTTATAACATAATATAAAATAATAAGATATGATTATGTTACACATAATTATTTAAAATTAATTATAAAATTGAAATTAATAATATATATTATATTGATATTTCTCTCCGTTCCCTATATGTGTAATCTACCAAACAACACCACTGAGTAGCAATATACGATTGGCATTGAAATCAATACAACTCAACTCAACATTAGCCTCAATCCAACTGACATTGAAACCAATAAGACTACAAAATTTCACAATCATTGTAGAACTCTTCGGCCATACCCAAAAAATAATCTCACTTGAAAAATCAAATCAATAAAAAAAAAAAAAAAATCTAACTATAGAGACAATGACATTATAGCAGACTTCTTGAAAAATAAAAAGAATTGTTACTCTTTGATGGTATTGGCATCGGGGACTTTGATAGGAACACTTGAGCTTCAGGACGAAGTAGCATGCGTAGGACTCCAATAATGCTATGACAAGTATAATTATCTTATTATCCTCTTCCAAGTTCAGTTAGAAAAGGTATATTACATAATAAGGTCATAATTTAATAAAACACATAAAAAAATAAAATATATTATAATAAAAATTTGATACTTAAAAGTTAATTTTCAAACTAAAAAATATATTTGATTGATTGAAAAATTTTCTCTCTTATTTGTATTTTACACACTTATACATATATATGAACTTTCAGAATTTAAAAATTATTTATATAAAAAAATAAATAATATTTTATATTTAATTAAAATTCATAAAATTAGATAAAAAGAAGGATAATCTATTAAAAGGTTGAATAATTCCATGGATTATTACCAATTGCCATTTGGTTTGACTTTTGGCTAGTAGAGAGAAGTTGTGAGCCATGTGAAGTTGTGAACAAATGCAACTTCATCTATCCTTCTTCACATTGTCCTCTCTCTCTCTCTCTCTTCTTTTTTTTTTTAAAAAAAAAATCTATATAAAATAAAAGGAAAATATGCCAATTTTAACATTAGAAACAATTAATAAGAAATAAAATGTATATAAATTATAATAAAAGACTCAATAATATAAACATTAAAATTTCAAATGTCTAATTATGTAAATGACTTTCCATTAAAGTTGCTTTTATTTCTTTCAATAATTATGGGTAAATTAAAACACCAATTACATACTTATTAAAATCAAATTCATTGTTCAAGCAAATTCAATAATACACGCAATGCTTTTCTTCTCAGAAAAACAAATCATTTTCGTTTGAATTGATGAATTCTATAATTTATGGATTTTATTAAATCCATGAATTTTAAATTTATGAATTGTGAAATTCATAGATTGTGAGAATTTCATTATTTGGATTACAGTATAAAATTAATGGATTTATGGTCTAGTATTTTTTGCACTCATGTTTGGTTCAATAACTATAATCCATGGATTTAATCAATATTTTTCAATTTTACCCTTCTCATTAATCAATTACAAGTTATATATATATATATATATATATTATTAGGGTTAAGGATAATTTTAAAATATTATAAATTTATAAGGAACAATCTTGAAATAAAAAATATAACAATCATTTATTAAGTTAAAATTAGACTTTTCACCTAAGATGTGGGAAAGTAAATCTTTTCAAAATAAAGGATTTTGGTGGGCGAAGACTTTCCTAAAATCCATAGATTTTTAAATGAGTTTAGTTTGTCAAATAATGGATTTTGGTGAAATCAATGAATTATCAAAAATTTATTATTCAAAATCTATCAATCCAAATCGAGACATTCATCTATTCATAATTATCTCTTAGATACGCAGTCTAAATTGCTTTCTTTAAAATACTTTTGACAGCGTTTAGTTTGATAGCAGCGAGTTAAAATTATGTAAGTGCTGCCCCATTCTTAATTAGACTCAGGGATGGATTGGATATGTTTTCTAGGTACGACTAAGAGCAAATTATTTATTACTTGTTAGGTCTATAAGAATGGTATCAATATTAAAAAAATTACATTGTGATTTTCTTTTTTAATAACCTGTAGAGTGCTTTGATTTTTTTTTTTTTATAGGAAGTTAAATGAATACAATTATCAATCAATAAATATATATATAATTAATTATAGTTTGAAAAAATATTTATGATTAGTATTAAATTAATATTGAACAAGTAAATAAACATAAACTATATATTATTGTTACATTATATCATTTAATTAGAAACTATAAAATAGTTGAATAAAAATATAAAAAAAGAAATTCATGAGAAAAGAAAATAAATGCTTAAAAAGAAATTT
>CATIWR010049030.1:0-24360 GCA_949677035.1 Omphalea diandra | reverse complement strand
TAAGACTTTTTTTGGCACCCTTATCCCTTTTACCATATAGCTCATATTATGGCCTATCCTTCAAGAGAATTATAAAATTGAAATTGTCTCAAGTAATACTAGAATTTTTATGATGTGTAATGATGAAATGGAGTGTTCTATTCTATGTTTGGCAGTGCATAAGTTACAAATATTTTGGGATATGGAGGAAATTTGTAAAGACATATGAAGTTGTATTTAAATAGATGTCGATTTTAGGGACATCATTGTTGATTTTATTCCCAAAAAAAAAATAATAATAAAAGTGCAAAATTGTGAAGTTATGTTAAGTTAAAGTTGGCATCATTTTGGGCTCACAATTGCATAAGAGCATTTTATTCTTAATGTGTTCATGAGCTGCGTAGAAGTATAAAGAATGGGGTAATTGTTGTTGAGAATGTTGTAGGAGAGGTTCGTTGAATGGAAAAACTATAACACATATAGGAGTTTTAGTTGTTGAGAATGTTGTAGGAGAGGTTGGTTGAATGGGAAAACTATAAAACATATTGGAGTTTTAGTATTTCTTAAGTAAATTTGATTGTTGAAATTCTCTTGCTTATACCTTTTATCCTTTCTTTGGTAAGCTACTAACCTTTAGCCATGTTACAAGCCAATAAAGAATTTTTAATCCTTGGTTAAATTGTGTAATTACATTAGTAGAGATTGATTATGTATGTTTGCTTATATAATGTAGTACAAGATTATGTTATGAAAGGTTTTGACCACACTAACTTATTTGATGATTGATTTTAAATTGCATCAATAGAGAGACAGATGTATTGTGATTTTTGTAAAATTTTTTAATTGATTTATACTTGAAATTGTTTACAAAGTTTTAAAAAGTAGACTTAAATGTTTAAAATTTTTTTATAAGTTAAGAGCATTTAATTGTTATAACATTTTTTTTAAATCCAGTGGTTCATTATTGTTGAGTTGAGAAATTCTTTTGTTGGATTTTTCTTTTACTTAAGGACAAACAAAACTCTAAGTTTGATTATAATTTTAGTTTAGAAATTAGGAATTTTTTTTATTGTTTTATAGTAAGTCATTTATGTTTCTTTTTTGTTTTTTCAGGATATTCTCAAATAAAGAACTTAATTGCAGTTTTCAGTAGTGTTGCATGGTCATTGTGTGTCTCATGCATTGGACCATGCAAGAATGCAAAGTTGACCAGTCAACAGTGTCAAATCATGACAACAGTTAAATGTATGGGTCATTGCATGACCCATCCATTGGGTTATGCATAACACTCAGAACAAATTGCCAAATGTAGTTGAGACTTCCTTTTTACCCATTGAGAAAACCTAATTTTGATAGATTATTTTGGAGAAAAAGAGCAGCTTAGAGAGGAGAATTCATATCTAAATCTCCTCGAATTTGTGAGAGAAATTTTGAGAAATTTTGAGAGTTCTTCTTGAGGATTCATTGGTAGGGTTTGATTATTCGTTTTAGGGATTTCTTCTTCTATTCAATAGATTTCTTCAATGTTATTTCTTCTTTTCTAAGAACGAACTAACTTTTTTATTCTAGGGATTAAGGTGAAAGCCCAACATTTTCTCATGATTATATAAAGAGATGTTTATTTCAATAGTGTTGGATTTCCTTGATTTAATGTGTTCGAGCTTTATTTACTTAAATGTATGATGACTACATATATTTAGGGGTTGAGACCCTACATCATGGAGCGAGAATTTCGTCTAGGGTTAGTTATAACACATTGAACTAAAAAATTGATACCACGAGAGTACGATTAATTTCTAGAGATGTTCAAAAAATATTTACAAAAATTAATGCTTTATTATTAAGTTTTGTGACCACAAAAGTAGACATAATCTCAGTAATAATATATTCAATTTCGCTTGAGAAATATTATTGGGTAATCTAGGAATTTCATCTTCAAGGATAATTCATTCACTTAACAAATAAAATTCTGTGTAATTATGAAAGTGTTGTGGTGTAACCCAAATTTCCTAGAAATCAATTAATATAAGAGTTCTCTTCATTTAAATTCTGTTTTAATTTATTTTATAATTTCAGATTTCAAATTTATTATTTTCATTATTCGGTTGCTAGATAATAAGTAATTTTAATTTTTTAGCACTTGTGAAAATTGGTATTCATGTAAACGTTTCTTACTCTTTAGTATATTACTTAAAGCGATTTATGCACTTGCAAAACTTTGACACGCAACACTCGCCTTTTATCAGTATATTACTTAAAGCGATTTATGTACTTGCAAAATTTTAACATGCAACACTCACCTTTTAGAACAATAAGAACCTATTTACTTATAGAAAATAACTTTTTTTTTATTTTTTTATTTTTCATTTTCTTAAAAAAAATTTCTCTAAAAAATAGTTTTTTATTTTGAAAACATGTTCATTTAGTAAAGCAGAAAAACATTTTCTACTTAGAAAACTATAAAACATATACATTCATTGTTCCTTTATTAGTTAATTTTATTATTATTTATATTAATATAAAATTAAAATTAAAAATATATGAAAATTTATAATCATCAACTTTTGTGTAATAAGTTTTGCTCATTTATTTTAAAATTTATATCATTAATATTATTAAATTTTTTAAATGAAAATATTATGAAATACTTTTTTAAAAATTATGAAATGAAAATAATTCAAAACAATAAGGTATTTTATTTTATATACAAAAGAGTTATAATAAAGACTTACTATATGAAATTAAAAATAAAAAAATAATAATGCTATCCAAATATAAAAATTAAAAAGAATAACAAATTAATCTAAATAAAAAATAACAAATAGAAATTTAAATTTAATTTATAGAACTATTATATTGAAATAATAGGATTTGTTTTCATATCTTCTCATATTTTTCATTTAATCTTAAATAAAGGAAAACAATAGAAAATAACTTAAAACTATTTTCACCTATTGATTATATTTTGGAAAATTGAAAAACTAGTTTTCATTTTCTATTTAAAAATTTTTTGATATATGAACTTGACATTTTGTTTTCTAATTTTCTTAGAGAATATTTTTAAAAATATTCTTAATTTTCTATAGTAAATACACTATAAATGTTGTAGATGATGACAATAAAACCCCTACTTTAAGAGATATTAAAAATATTCAATTTCAAAATAATTATTCCCATCGTATTTCACAAACTATTTCTTCTCAATTAGATAGGATTGCACTACATAATACTTTTGAAACAAATTATTATTCATCATCTCATGTTCCTATTATAAATTCTAAAAAGTCTTTTTTTTTAAACTTTTCAAATATCCTAATATTGAAAAATAGGATATGATAAAGATATTTTACAAAAAATTTAAGAAAAAAAACTAAACTGTATTCGAATTTTAAGAGTTTCTTTCCCTCAAACACCTTATTCTCCAAGAATTTTTATAGTCACAAAAGTGTTGGAACGAGTGGCAGATGAGGCAACCCAAGAGGAAGAGGGTGAATTAGGTTATAAATAAAAACACAAACAACTAAAGCAGAACCAACAAACATACAAAGCAATACAAAGGTTTATAGTAGTTTGGCAACTTGCATACTCCACTCCCTAAACTTTCACTTAGGCCTTTCTATTCATTTTCACGCTCAGGAACAACCTTTTATTTTATAGATTTAAGGACAACCTTTACAATCACTCTCTTTTACAAGGAATAAGAGAGCGAACCCAACCCTTGGTATTTTTCTAGGTGTAATAGCAACTTTTACAACCACTAGCAATGATAGATATAAATAGTGTCATTGCCTCTCATTAGGCAACAAATACACTTTTAGTGCTCAAAAAAATCTACTCTCAAAAGAACAACAAAAATATTATCACTATACCTAAAATACAAGCAACACCCAAAAAGATTTACATAAAAATGTTTACAAGTTATTCACAGGGGTTATCCAAAGTTTCATAAAATCAATTTAGTCTTTAAAGCTCCTTGTATTCCCAAACTACAAAACTAGTCGTTGGAGTACTTGAAGTTAAGTCTAATAGTTTTTCTTCAAACTAGCCGTTAGAGGCGACAATGCTTGTTGATTCTCAGTAACGCCTATTAAACTTGTAACGAATAACTCCAATGCCTGTTGACAATCTTTTTTGCCCATTGATCTCAACTTTAAGGCCCATTGGCTCATGATCAATCCCTATTATGAATTTCCCATAAAGCATGAACTTGTTGCTCTGTTTTTCAAACTTTGCATAGTTTCTTTCCACATCTATTGAGAAACTTGCAATACCTATTGGAAACTCCTTCAATGTTTGTGTTTCAAGTTCTAAAAGCCTTAGCTTAATCTTGGGCACTATTCTAGCACCTTTTGCGAATATGCATCGTCTGTTGTGAGGGCAAAATCAACGTCCATTGCAAAAACACAATGCCCATTACGATGTTTAATGTGCACAACTATGCCTAACCAATTATCTAATGCCCCAACGTATGTTAGCAAATTTTCAATGCTTGTTGAATAGTCCAACACCCATTTGGAAAATCTTTAAGGCCCATGGCAAGGTTCAGAATGCATAACTCGTGTCATACCAATTCTCCAACACATATTTTGGGTTTTTTTAATGCTCATTGAATGCTCACAATACTAGTTAAATGTGCATAACTACACCTCTTATACAAAAAAAACTTGGGGTCATATATCCTCCAAGCATTCATACCATTCTCCCCCAACATTCTCTCCCTAAAGAATACAAAAACACTCAAAATATAAGCATTAGAATTTCTCAAGATATTGTCATTGTTTTATTATCATTCAAAATAGAGAAGTAACGCCAATAACTTAGGATTATATGTTATTCAAATATTTTCTTCTTTAACACAACATTCTCCTCCTTTTTGAATGATGACAAAATCAAAATGTTTTAATACCAAAAAAACACAACACTAAAAACACAAAGGATACCAATGTTACAACATAAAAATACAAATGATGCTTACAAGGCTAAATATCACATATACCATATAGGATATCAATTGTTGGATGTTAAACACATACTAAAAGTTATCTTACCAAAAGAGTTGAAACAAGTGTTTCCAATCAAATAAGTGATACCAAACAAATATCAATTTAAGCATTCAATCATTTAATCAAAGCATCCATAAAAATTCTCGCCCATACTAGGCATTCTCCCTTTTTTGTTAAAAGCAAAAGAAAATACTCCCCTAAAAGAATTTTGATCAACATTCTCAAAACAAACACCTAAAATACATAACACTTAGTGAAAGAAAACTCCCTTTATCTATATGTTTTCTTCTAATAAATCTCCCAAGATATTCAAACAAGGATTCAATTGACATTCTTTAGGGTCACATGTTTTGTTCATGTGTTTGAAGAAAGCAAGAAAGGAAGGATAGTTGTTAAAGATTCCTAAATTAAAACTCCCCTTTAGTAACAACAAGTTAAACAATAAGAAAGGATAAAGATACATTATAGATTATGGTTCCTAAAATACAAACTCCTTCTCAAAAACTTCAGTTTCTCTCACCATTTGATTCTTCATTTTAAGCAAAAGGTGAGAAGCCTCTAAACTTGCAAAGTTAAACTTTCTTTAGTACCCATTTTCTTTTTGAGTCCATAGGGGTTAGCAATATAAATATGTTAATCTCTAAACCTAACATAACAAAAGCATGCTTTATGACCAAATTTTCCATAATAAAAGCATTGTCATACAAATGCTTTCTTAAGCTCTTATGTAGAGCAAGTGTGAGGTGGCTTCCTAAAGGATTGATGCCTAACAATTGAAGGAACCTTTGCATTCTTGACATGTTTAATTCCATAAATAAAGGCATGATTTGCCTTTTGTGTGCATAAATGAGGGTGAGAGCAGCTATGATTATGCATATATGATTTAGATAAAGGTAAGGGAGTTCAAGCTTTGGTAGAAGCTCTCATAAACTTTGGCTTTGAGGTAGAAGGATTAGAATGATCAAAGCCTATGCCATGTCTATCATTTAAAGTCTTTTGAAAGCCTAAAATCAAATTAAGTTTTCTTTTCCTTTTGTAAAATAGATAAGAGAATCCTTCAAAGTTGATATCTCTTTCTTGAGACTCTTATTTTAAGAAGACATAGTTTCATAAAACTTCTTTTCTTTATTCAAAGCCTCATTTTCTTTTTGTAATGGACCAAAACTTTAATTTAGTTTTCAAAATTTTGTTTCTTTCAAAACTTTTATCACGATCATTATTGATGGACTCTAAGGCCTCAATAAGATTTTCAATAGTAAACATGTCTGCTAGCTCTTGATCATCCTCATCTAAATCACAATCAAAAGAGCTAAAACATACCTATTTCGAAGAGTTCTCCTCCAAGGCCATAAGGCAGAGATTGGTTCTTTCTTTTCTTCCCATTAATGGCTCTTCTTCATTCTCACTTAGTTTAGATGCATTAAAGTTATCCCAAGTGGCTTTAAAGGCTTTCTTCTTCTTTTTGTCCTTCTTCTCAACTCTGGCTTTTGGACAGCCTAATCTTATGTGGCCAAGCCTTCCACATCCATAGCATTCAATCTACTTAAGGTTGCCTTTGCCCTTCTTCTACAACATCCTTATGAATTTATTTGTTAAGAGGGCTATCTGCTTTTCATCCAGCTCTTTATCATCATCGAAGCTAAGACATTTGGAGATAACTTTGAGAGTTATTCTAAATCTTCTTCTTATTTACATCTTCAAATATAGGTATAGCTTATCTTTTTAGGCTCATCTCATGGTCTTCAAGTCCTTTGAGTCCTTGAATAAGGTGACTTTGCCAAGCCGCTCCTTAGGCAGACACCTTAGAACTTTCTTCACAAGTTCCTTATTGGTGAATGTTTTTGCAAAAGCCTTCATTTCTCCAACAATCTCAATAAATAAATCATACATTCTTGAGATTGTTTCATCAGGCTTCAAAAGGAAGGTTTTATACTAAAAAATTAGGGTCTCCATCTTATTTTCTTTGACCTAATTTATTCCCTCATATGTGATCTCGATGTCCTCCCAGATTTCCCTGACAGTTGACTTCATTCTCATTTTATTGTATTCACATCTACTTAAGGCAAAAAAGAGCATGTGGATGACATTGTCATCGTTAGCAACTTGTTTTTTTTCCTCTATCAGACATCTCATCATTGTTTTTCTTTGTTTAAGTCCCATCAGAAAGTGTCTTCATTAGAGTATATGAATCTTTCTCTATAATTCGACATAATTCAATGGATTCAAATTTGAGAAAGTAGTACATTTTGCTTCCAATACCAGTAATTCATTCAATTGAAGAAGGGAGGTCTCATAATTGATTGTCCTTTCGGTCCATACTCATTTTAGGCTATCATGATCGTATACCTCTTACAATTAAGCTTCAGTAAAGGTTAGGCTTCAATACCAAATATTGGAATAAGTGGCAGATGAGGGAACCTAAGAGGGGGAGCTGAATTGGATTGTACATAAAAACACAAGCAACTAAAATAGAAGTAACAAACACATAAATCAACATAAAGATTTATAGTGGTTTGGTAACTTGCCTACTCCACTACTCAAGCTTTCACTTAGGCCTTTTTATTCCTTTTGTAGGCTCAGGAATAACCTTTTCCTTTTGCAGGCTTAAGGACAACCATCCTTTTTACAGGTTTAATACAACCACTCTCTTTTATAAGGAACAAGAGAGCCAACCCAATCTTTGGTATTTTTCTAGATGTAATACCGACCTTTACAACTACTAGCAATGATAGATCTAAGTAGTGTCAATGCCTCTTAATTATGCAAAAAAAATAATAATAAAAAACTTTTAGTGTTAAAAAAACCTACTCTAAAAAAAGTAATAAAAATATTCTCACATTACCCAAAATACAAGCAAAACCTAAGAAGGTTTGCATAAAGAGTTATAAAGAAGTTTTCAAGTTGTTCGTAAATGTTCTCTAAAGTTTTATGAAATCAATTTAGTCTTCAAAAAGCTTATTATATCCCAAAAACTGAAAAAACTAATCATTAGATTATTTAAAGTTAAGTTTGACCATTTTTCTTTAAACTAGCTGTTAAAGGTGATAATGCCCGTTGATTCCCAGTGACACCCATTAAACTTGTGATGAATAGCTCTAATGCCTGTTGATAATCTTTCATGTAGGTTTATTTTAATTTCAACACCTATTAGCTCACGATTAATGTCTGCTATGGATTTTTCAGAAAGCATAAACTTGGTGCTCTATTTTTCAAACTTTGTACAATTACTTTCATGCCCATTGAGGAACTTGTAATGCTCATTGGAAACTCCTTCAACGCCTGTTGAGAAAGGCCAACACCCTTTTAGAGTTTCAGAAGCTTTAGCTCAATCTTGGGCACTATTTTAATGCCTGTTACGAATATGCAACGCCCATTATGAGGGCAAGATCAATGCCCATTATGAGGTTCATTGTGCATAACTATGACTGACCAATTGTCCAATGCCCTAACACCATTGGTGAATTTTCAATGCTCGTTAAATCATCCAACGCTTATTTGGAAAATCGTTAACGCCCATGGCGAGGTTCAAAATGCATAACCCATGTCATACCAATTGTCCGATGCGTATTTTGAGTTGTCCAATACCCGTTGAATGCTCATTATGTCTATTGACTGTGCATAACTACACCTTTTATACAAAAACACTTAAGGTCACATATCTTCCAAGAATTCATACCATTCTCCCCTAATATTCTCTCTTTAAAGGATACAAAAACACTAAAAATACAAACATTAGAACTTCTTAAGGTTTTGCCATTGTTTTGTTATCATTCAAAACACATAATCAAAGCAGAAAAAGTAATGTTAATGCCTTCGGGTCACATATTGTTCAAACATTTTCCCCTTGGCGCTACAAAAAGAAGAAATTAATTTAGAGGATATTCAATGAATTAGAAGAACAATTTCAAGAAAATTATACGCATACCATTAATAAAATTTATTATGAAAAAATTTTTCGAAAATAAAAAATTTTAACCAAAACCACACCTCTAGATATTCAATATGAGGATCATGGAGAAATTGTTAAATTTATATATGATGGTGATGCTATTTATGAATGAAATATTGATGGATTAGGTGAATATATGATTTTAAATATTTTATATGAGATGGCGATGACTACTTCTGCTTATAGGTCTAAAGGTCATTTTGATCCTAATATTGCTCAACTTTTAATATTATATTTTACTAGCTAACTTAAAGATTTGTAGGATAACTATATTAATGAAATATATAAATGCAATATTTTGAGTGCTACTAGAGTTGTCTCTAGACAAGATAGTTAAAATCTGGTCCAAACTAATGAACAAGATTGATAAGAGTCATTTTATCATATATTTTACATTAAAAATTATGAGTTTTTTCTTATTTTTATAGTATTTTTATTTTGAAAAAATTAAATTTTTTTGTCTTTTTTATATTTATGCAGAAAATTCTTGAAAAAGGAGATAAATTACAGTTTTCAGCAGTGTTATATTACGTGGCCCACGCAGAGATGTAGAGTTGCCCACTCAGTAGAGCATAATTGCTTTAAAAGTTAAATGTGTGGGTTGTTGCATGGCCATGCAAGGCATCAGATTCAATTTTTGAAAAGCAAATTACAAGTTGCTTTTTAAAGAGATTTGACCTACTTGGATAGAGATTCTTAGGTGGAAAAAAAAGTAGATTTTTAGGAGGGAAAAGTGGATCCAACCTACGCTCCAAATAAAAAGAAAATTTTGTAAGTATTGGAGGATATGCTCTTTTGGGTTTTTCATTGTTTTTGTTTTAGGAAGACTTTTCTTTAGAAATTCTTCTACTCAATTAATAGATTTTTTTCTTCTTTGTTTCTTTTTTCTTCTTTAGGATGAACTAATTCTTTAATTCTAGGGATTAAGGTGAAAACCCAATATTTATTTCATGAATATATGAAGTGATTTTACTTAAATTGTGTTGGGTGTCTTGATTTAATATGTTTGTGCTTATTTGATCTTGTATGTATGAATGGTCACATATGTGCAATGTTCGAGATTCTAGATGATGAAGCAAGAGTGGAAGTCTATGGTTAGTCCTAACATATTAAACTAGAAGATTAAGACCACAAGAGTAGGCTCAACTTCTAGAGATATTCAAGGATTATTCATAAAGCTTAATGCATTATTATTAAATTTTGTGACTATGAGAGTAGGCATAATTTTAGTAATAATAGATTCAATTTTGCTAAAGAGAGATTATTGAGTTAATTAAAAAAAATTCATATTCAAGCAGAACTCAATCTCAATTGAAACAATTTTCTTGATATATTTATGGAATGGTTTTATGGTGTACTTGAATTCCTTAGAAATCATTGTCCTAAGAGTTTCTATTCATTTTAATTTCAGTTTTGTTTAATTATTTTTGCAATTTTTGTTTTTATTTATTATCTTTTTCATTATTTTGTTGCTAGATAATAGGAAAATTTAGTTCTTTAATACTTATGAAACAAACCCTGTAGGAACGATCTCTACTTATCATTGTATTACTTGAAGCAATTTTTTCACTTGCAAGGGCTTTATACGCGACAATTTTTTAGCAATGTTGTTGGGGATTGATTTTTTATAATATCAATTCTACTTAAGAATTCTATTAATCTAATGTTTAAATTATGCAACTTTGATTTTTGTGCATTTAATTGAGTTTAGTTTCTTTTGATAAGTGAAGCGCTTATAATTTGCTTAAGGCTATAATGGGTGATGAAAGAAGACCAAGAATCTTGTGAGAATTTGCTTTGACATAAAACAAGAGGCTCAATCTAGCATTGCGAAATCAATTGTTGTAGTCAATAATTTTAAGATTAAATCAATAATTATTTAAATGGTGCAACAAACCATGTTTAGGGATGAAGCTACTAAAGACCCAAATGCCCACATCTCTAATTTCCTAGAAATATGTGCACCTTTTAAGATCAATGGAGTGATCGATGATGTATCAGATTGCAATTATTCCTTTTTTCTTTGAGAGATAAGGCAAGTAGATGGTTAAAATTGATGACACCTAACTCATTTGTTATTTAGGATGATCTGTCTTGAGCTTTCTTAGCAATATATTTTCCTTTGGGTAAGACTGCACAAATGAGACAAGTAATTACAAGCTTTCAATAGGATTCGGGTGAGAAATTATATGAAACATGAGAGAGACTTAAAGAACTGGAAATAGGATGTCCATATCATGGCTTGTTGGATTGGTTAGTAGTCTAAAACTTCTATAATAGGCTCAATCATTCTGTTTGCATTGCTATTGATGCTGCAACAAGAGGTGCACCCATGGGGAAGTCAACCGATTATGCTTATGCATTATTGGAAGTGATGATCTCAAACAACTACCAATGGGCAACTAGAAGGGGAATTAGCAAGTGAGTTACGGGTGTTCACGACATTGATGTATCTACCATATTAAATGCCAAAATGGATGCTCTTGCAAAAAAGCTTAGAAGTGAGAGTGTGCATCTTATCACTACCCCATCATTGAATTGTGACTGGTATAGGGGAGCACATATAGGAATCGAATGCCAACTAAGGAGTCCTTTTGCACAAAATTTTATCGATCATATGCAATATGTTTCAAACTTCAATAGGCAGCCTAACAATCCATATTCTAACACCTACAGTCCCGGGTGGATGAATCATCCTAACATTTTATGAAGCAATCAAGACAATCAAGCTAAGCCTTCTCATCCTCTTGATTTTTCTCAAAGGGAACAAGGTAGAGTTTCCATAGCTCAACCAACTCAATATGAGGAAAAGCAACCATAGGACATGCACAAGTTATTGATTGAAAATTTTGAGAAGGTGGAGATCAAGCTAGATAAGATAGACATGCCTGAATTAAGGGTGAACCAAATGGAGCAACACAATGGACAGTTGGAGATGCAAATTGGGCAATTGGCTAACACTATCAATGAAAGAATGTAAGGTATATTTCCTAGCAAAACTGAAATTAACCCAAGAGAATAATGTAAGGCAATTACTTTAAGAAGTGGATAATCAACACCCCACACAAGGACAAACATGAAAATGAGAAAATAACCTCAAAAATTCATAAAATCTCAGTCTAAGAAAGCGAAGAAATAGCCCAAAATTTAGTTCGGATGAGAAAGATAATGTGGAGAAAGCTAAAAATGATGAAGAAAGGAAGCCTACATTAGTGAAACCTTATGTTCCACCAATTCCTTTTCCTTAATGGCTACAAACACACAAGTTAGACAAGCAATATGTTAAGTTTTTAAAGATTTTCAAGCAAATTCATGTCAATATTCCATTTGCCAAGGTCTTAACACAAATGCCAAAATATGTAAAATTCCTCAAACATTTTTTATCTAATAAGAGGAAGTTAGAAAAATTTGAGACCATAGCTCTTTCCAAGGAATGTAGCGCCATAATCCAAAACAAGTTTCCACCAAAGCTTAAGGATCTAGGGAGTTTCTCTATTCCTTGCCAAATTTCTCGTTACAAATTTGATAGAGCATTATATGATTTAAGTGTTAGTATTAATATAATGCCTCTTTCTTTTTGTAGGAAATTGAAGCTTGGTAAGATCCAATTAACTACGGTGACATTATATTTAGCATATCGCTCTATTAAATACTCAGTTGGAGTGGTGGAGAACATTCTCATGCAAGTACGAAAGTTCATTATACCAGTAGATTTCATTGTGTTTGATATGAATGTGGATGTAGACATGCCATTAATCCTTGGAAGACTATTCTTAGCAACTACAGAGGCTATAATCGAAGCAAAGAATGGTAAGCTAACCTTATATGTGATGGGAGAATCAATGGAATTTAATGTCTTCAAAGTAGCTAAATAGTCTTATTAAAGATTGCAATAGAATGGATGCAGTTCATGATCCAATTCAAATGGAGGAATTCTTCTTCGACATTCACCTTTAAGCTGAGAATTATGGAAGGGTCAAGCTAATCACTATAAACAAACACTTATTAGGAGGCAACCTAATGGTTTCATTAATTTTATGATACCACCATTAGAAACTTATTCTAATGTAAAGGTTTCATTCATGTCAATATTCCATTATAAGAAAATTCATGTCAATATTCCATTCTTTTTCTTTTGTGATGATGCATCGCAAAATGGAGACATTCTTCTTCGACATTCACCTTCAAGCTGAGAATTGTGGAAGAGTCAAGCTAATGACTATAAATAAAGACTTATGGGGAGGTAACCCAATGGTTTCATTCATTTTAGTTTATTTATTTTAAGTTATGAATGAATTTTATTCTCAGATTTTAGTGTAGATTTTTACAATTCTAGGAGTTTTTGCTAGTTTAATTCATAGTTAGAGAGCTATTTTTATATTTTAATTCATTTTCATTAGTGTTAATTTAAGTTTAATTATGCTAATTGTAGGTTAATTAGGGAGCAATGACTATGAGGAAGTTATGTCCAATGCAACTGTTCAGAGTAAAGAATGCAAAAAAAAAAAAAATTCAGTTACAACATATTTGCATGGGTCATGCAAGGGCCCATGCAAAATGCTCAAGAATGAAGACTGCACAAAGGATATGTTTCAATAGCAGGGATCAATTGGGTCTATGTTGATGAAATGCATGTCAAATTGATGGAATGGGATGTTATTTGTTTAGGGTAAGCTCCGTTTTAATGAAAGTTGGGCTATTACTTTTTTTTTTTTTAAAGGAAGATGACAGATGGGCTTTTATTCATGGGCTTTTAGTCACCATTTGTAAGAAGAATACAAATTTTGAATACTCCTTCTCCTTAACCTTAAATGGTAGTGACCCACTTCCTATTACCTAAACATATTCCTCCTCTATCACCACTGTCAACCACTCCATCACTAATGTCGTCACACCTGAACAACCCAATACATTAACCCATTTCTTCTTAACTCGTTCTTTTATCCACTTTACCACAATTCTTTTCTCTCTTCCCTAAATTTCTCCTTCATCAAACCCATCTCATAAATTATTTTCTTTTGATCTCACCACCAAACGTCGTCCTGCCCAAATTCAAAATGATAGTCAAAGAAGAAGACGACTAGATCTTTGTTCAATTCTCTTTTCTCTAAGCGAACCAACTAGTCCTAAAACCCCAACACCTTATCATCCTCGAGCATCGATCTTTTATCTCCATCATCATCGACACTCGCTCATTTCATTCCAAACTCTCGGCTTGAGAAGGAAGGTTGACTAGTACTTGTGTAGGATTCCAGTAGAAAACCCGAAATCAAAATAGTGACATTTTAATTCCAACAATTTCATTTTCTTTCCATATTGTTTTATTCGATTTAGTTTTTGAACCATTAAAATTTATGTGAAATAATGTGGATATTTTCTGTTGCAAGGCATGCTTGTGTTTTGGGTATGTGAATTTTGAGAATATTATGTGTTCAAATTGTTAAACGTGTAATATAGTGGAAATTTTAAATTCAATTTTCATTATTGCATGATTGCATGGAGGAGATGGTGATGTGATTTGTCTTGTGGAGCTAAATGATGAATTGTGAATAATTGAGAAATTAAAACTGAATTGTGAGACTGGAGTGTTAAAATTATGAAATGTGTTATACTTTTACATGCATAACAGGTGCACGTTAGAGATCAACTTGTGCACATTAGATATTCTGTTATGCATTTTAAACTATTGTGTGATTGTGGACAATTGGATAAATGACTAAGATTTTGTAGGGAAGATTGGAATTCTATTGCAATGTTGAAATGAAATTGTGAAAATTTGGAAATTATGTTTTGTTTATTTATAGGTACATGAGATGATAGAAACTTAGCAACTGAGATTGTTAATTTTGGATTTCTCTAAATAGAAAGATTGTTTTGAAATCTATCCTAAGAAAAAGACAAAATTTGTTTAATAGATTTTAATATTATTTTTTATTATGTTACTGATTGATTGTATGCCTAAAAATTGCGTACTCATTTAGATTTGTGGGCAAAAATTAGAATTCTAGAAATAGAATTTCATTTTGCCAAATTTGGGATTAAATTGATGTGTACTTATCGGGAATTTGTGAACTGAATCAAATTTGTAGGTGATTAAAAATTTTCAAATTGATTATGACCAATGTGCATCCTACTGAATTGAAACTCTTGAATCAAATGCAACAATGGACTGGGAGGAATCACTCAATTATATAAATTTCGCACTAAGTCATATCAAAGTAACATGTAAGGAGAGTAAATTTCTGTCTTTGAATTTTCACTTTCTTTTCAAATGTTAAGGACAATGTTGTCTTTAAGTTTGGGGAGGGGCATAGATGTGAATGAAATTTTTCATTTTATTTGATTCATTTAGGATTATTAAAATTTTGTTTATAGTTAATTAGTTATTATGATTATTCTTTGATTAAATTCAATTCTTCTTTTGTCATAATGATCCAACATTCTTGGAGTATAGTATGGTCAAAGAGTAAAGAAATAATTAAGTTTAAGTATTGATCAACAAAATAATTGTGAAATAATGGATTTATTAAAATGCCATGATAATTTAGGCATGGTTTTCTTATTTGAAAATTTAGGCACTTAAGGATATTATGATAATTTAGGCATGATTTTCTTATTTGAAAATTTAGGCATTTAAGGATGTTTAATAAAAATGTGAGCAATTGTCGTGTATACCTTTGATTGAGAATGTGCTTGAACCATTACACCTCATAACGATAACTTATTTAATTTCAAAGCATATGCATGCTAGTTTGTAAAAACTTTTTCTCTAATTCTAGAACAAGACATACAATCTTTTGAGGTGAAATATTAATTCACAAATGATCAAGGAAATCATTTAGATAATCTTTGTGTTCACATTTAGCCTCCTCCATACCTTATAAATTTTTATCTTTTGCACCATTTTTTAGCCTTGAAATACACTCTAAAAGTGTATGCAAGCCTTTTTTTTTGGTACTCTTAACTTTATTACCATATATTATAGCCTATCCACCAAGAGAATTTTAAAATTGAAAATTTTAAGTGGCACTATAATTTTCATTAAATTTGTTGAGAAAGTTAAATTTCCTTCTTGATTGTATATTTGAGCATATGTACAAGTGTTTGATATTTTTTTAAAAAAAAGAGTTGGAATGTGTAATACTTACATATTTACAATTTGTTGGTTATTTGGGTTAGTGTAAAAAATAGAAAAAAGAAAAATGTGAAAAGATAGAAAAAGAAAAAAGTTGAGAATTGTGAAGGTTTTTGAGCTTTAATGCTTAAATTATTTAGAGTTCACAAATTTATGTGAGATACATTATATACACAATTTGCTCTTGACCTTTGTGATGAATTTGGATTGTTTGAGTGATTGTTGCTAAGGAATAAAAGCATGAAGGGTTTGACAAGTTAGAAAATTTTGAGAACATATAGGAATTTTTAATGTTGATTAGTTTCATTTTTGGAATTCTCTTGTTTGAACCTTTTTATCATTTTCCTTTGTGAATCATTAGCCTTTAGCCACATTACAAGCCAATAAAGACCTTTTAATCCTTGGTTAATTTGTGCAATTACATTAATGGAGATTGATTGTGTGTATTTGCCTATGGAATATAGTATAACATTATGTTATGAAAGGTTTTGACAACACTAATTTGCATGATGATTGATTTTAAATTACATCAGTAGGGAGATAGGTGTATAATGATTTTTGTAATATTCTTAGTTGATTATACTTGAAATTGTTTGAAAAGTTTTGAAAACTTGAATTTAATGTTTTAAATTTTCTTATAAGTTTAAAATGTGTGGTTGTTATGACATTTCTCTAAATCCAATGGTTTGAAATTATTAAGTTGAGAAATTTTTTTGTTTGATTTTTTTCTTCAAAACTCCAAGTTTGGGGGAGTTTAATAGAAGTCATTTTAGCATATATTTTAGATTAGAAATTAGGAGTTTTTCTTATTTTTATAGTTTTTTTATTTTGAAATAAATTAATTTTTTGTCTCTTTTATATTTGCACAGGAAATTCTTGAAAAACGAGATAAAATTGCAGTTTTCAACAGTGCTGCATACGCTATTGCATGGCTCATGCAGAGATACAAAGTTGACCAGTCAATAAAGCAAAATCGCGTAAAAAGTTAAGTGTGTGGACTGTTGCATGACCTATGCATTAGGCCATGCAAAGCGTCATATTCAATTTTTGAAAAGCAAATTGCAGGTTGCTTTTTACGGAGATGTAACCTACTTAGATATAAATTCTTGGGTTGAAAAAGAGAAGATTTTTAGGAGAGAAAAGTGGATCCATCCTCTACACCAAATAAAAAGAAAATTTTGTGAAGATTAGAGGATATTCTCTCTTAGGGTTGTCATTGTTTTTGTTTTAGAAAGACTTTTCTTAAGAAATTGTTCTACTCAAGTCAATGGATTCTTTCATCTTTGTTTTTTTTTCTTTTATTAGGATGAACTAATTATTTAATTTTAAAGATTAGGGTGAAAGCCCAATATTTATTTCATGAATATATGAGTGATTTTGCTTTAATTATGTTAGGTGTCTTGATTTAATATGTTGAGCTTATTTGATCTTATATGTATGAACACTGCATATGTGCAATATTTGATGATGGAGCGAGAGTAGAAGTCTAGGATTAGTCTTTACAAATTAAACTAGGAGATAGAAACCACGAGAGTAGGCTCAACTTTAAGAAATATTTAGGGATTATTCATGAAACTTAATACATTGTGATTAAATTTTGTGACCATAAGAGTAGGTATAATTTTAGTAATAATAGACTCAATTTTGCTTGAGAGAGATTATTAGGTACATTAGAAATATCCATCTTCAAGTACAATTCAATCTCAATTTAAACAATTCTTTTGAAATATTTATGGAATGACATTGTGGTGCACCTGAATTCCCTAGAAATCATTATAATAAGGGTTTTTTTTAAAAAAATTTCAGTTTTGTTTAATTACTTTTGCAATTTTAGATTTTATTCATTATCCTTTAATTATTTAGTTGTTAGATAATAGAAAAATTTAGTTCTTTGGTACTTATGAAACAATCTCCGTGAGAACGACCTCTACTTATTATTGTATTACTTAAAACGATTTGAACACTTGCAAGGGTTCTATACACAACGAAGATGCAGTTACTCATTTAATATATATCATTGCTAAATGTTTCATTAGTAATCTTGATTATTTTTATGCTCGATCTTTAGAAATTTTAACCAATTTGACACGTCTTAAGTTTTAAGATGGTACAAAGATGTTTTCCTCACTAAATTATTTTTCAGAATTGATTATTTTCATGCATCTTGAAAAGAATGTTTTTTTGTTGGATTATGACATTATTCGCTGAAAAAGTTTGTGAGAAAGGGAGTAAAGGGTGGTATTATCAACTATAATAATTTTACATATGGTAAAATTATGATTATCACATAAACAATGAAAATCTTGCTTTTTGTATTGATTTGAAAATAAAATCTAAAATGCATTAGCAAGAGAGAATTAGGTAATTTATGCTCTCAAAATGATTATGAAAATATTACTCCTTCTACTAAGAAAAAAAAAGTTTTTTCAAAAAAATTCTGAAAAATCTAAACAAAGACCTTATTCTAAAAATAAATTTTATAAATCTTCAAAACCTTCTTTTTCAAAATCAAAAGGATCTATAAAAAGAAAATCTTATAAAAACCAATATATTGCTCTAGTTTGTTATAAATGTGGTCGAGTTAGTCATTATAAGAGTTAATATTTTAATAAAAAAGATTAATGCTTTGTATATTTTATTAAATTAAAAGAACATATGATTATTCTATTACTTTCTGATAGTATTTCTAAAGCGAAAAATGAAACTTTTGCTGATGATATTTTTATTCTTCAATCCTTAAGTGAAGAAGTTTCTTCCAAATTTGAAAAAACTTATAATTATGAAGGCCTTTGTGTTTGTAAACTAAAATCATAAATATAATTTTTAAGGATACTGAACTTCTATTTGATGCTATTGAAAAAATTAAAAATTAAAACAAATTATTTTTGATAAACCTACCAAATCTGGCTATGAGAATTATAACCTTGATGATATTTTTAAAAGATTTGACAAAAGATCTATTATGCTCCTACTATTTGATTTACAAGAAGAATTTTAAAATATTAAGAAAGATATTTTAGAATTAAAAATTGAAAATAGTTTGATTAAATAAAAAATTTTAAAATATCATGTTTCTAATATTATCGAAGCTCAAGCTAGTGCCTCTAATGCCCAACCTTGATTTAATCAGAACATCAAAGTTAGTTGATAAATTTATCAACATTATTTCTAGAATAAATTATCAAAAATGGATTGTAATGGTAAATTTAATTATTAATAATATTTTTCATTTAACCACTGCTGCTATGATTGACTTTAAAGTTGATATGAACAATATCTAAAAAGGATTGATTCCTACTGTATACTAAAGATCTACTGAAAGGTTGTATACTACTAATCTTTGTAGATTAAATATAAAATATAAATTATCTTATACAAAAATTTACAACGATAACCTTTGTTTTAGGACTCTTTTTATTTTTGCTAAAAATCTTACTTGGGGTGTAATTCTAGAAAACTTTTTACTGCTCTTGTGTATCATTTCAATGTCAGTGAAAACACAATTTTTGAAAAAGAAATTTGTTTTAAAATTATGTCTTCCATGAATTCTAAAGAATTAAATTTATTGCAAGTGTCTTGTATTTTCCAAACATTGATTTTTGCAAAAAACAAACAAAAGCAAATAATTTTTTTGATCAAAGATATTAAGATTTAATAATCGATGATTAAATACAATAACCTAATATTGAAAATAAAATTAAAAATTTTAAAAATTATTACAAGATAATGTCTATGCTACTGTCCTTAATGCTTTTTGGTCCATAAAATATTGTTACTCTATCCTATGTTAAGGATCTTGATAAAATGTTTATTCCTACTAAAGCTAAAGTTGTTCATACGAATAAGAAGCTTCAAGCTTATTGTGTCAAAGACATCAGTAATCTCTTAGATAAACGTTTCATTAGGAAGTCTTCATCTTCTTAGAGTTATTATGCATTTTATATTAATAATGTTGTAGAAAAGGAACAAGGAGGAGTTTCTAGGTTAGTTATTAATTATAAACCTCTAAATAAAGTCTTACAATGAATTAGATATCCAATATCCAATAAAGGAGATTTTTTTAAAAGAGTATATGTTGCTAATGTATTTTCAAAATTTGATATGAAATCTGACTTTGGCAAATTTAAATTCATGAGTTTGATTGTTATAAAACTAGTTTTAATGTTCCTTTTGAACGTTAGGAATAGAATATTATTGCATTTGATTTAAAAAATGTTTCTTCTGAATTTTAGATGATCATGAATACCATTTTAAAAGATTGTCAAGAATTTTTCTATTACTTATGTTTATGATATAATTATATTTCCTCAAATTATTGATCAACATTTTTCTCATTTTAAAAAATTTTATAATATTATTAAAATAAATGAGTTAATAGTATACGCTGCAAAGATATTTTTTTTCAAATAAAAATTAGATTTTGAGACATATTATTTTCCATGGTACTATTAAGTCTATTGATAGAGCTATTGATTTTATTGAAAAATTTTCAAATGAAATTAAAAATAAAAAATAATTACAAATATTTTTAGGATGTCTCAATTATGTGGCTGATTTCTATAAAGATATTCAACTTCTTTGTAAACTATTATTTCAACGTCAGAAGCAAAATGTCCAGCATAGAATCCAAAACATACTCATGTTGTCAGATCTATTCAAGAAAATGTCAAAAAAATTACCTTATCTTGCTATCCTTTACTCAAATATCTTTCTTATTGTCGAAAATGATGTTTTTGACATTGATTTTGAAAAAAAAAAAATTCTCAAATAGCATCTAGCAAATCAAACCAAAAAGTCTTTAATAAGATATCATTCTAGCTCTTGAAATGATACCCAGAGGAAACATTCTACTGTAAAAAAGAATTTATTATTTTATGCATTACTAAATATGGAGATAATTTAGTTAATAAGAAATTTTATTAAGGATTGATTGCTCTGTAGCCAAGCATGATTTGAAAAAAAAGATATTAAAAATGACAAATTATTTTAAGTAATTTTGATTTTGAAATCAAATATATTAAAAGAGGTTTAAATTCTTTGTCTGGTTTTTCAATTAGAGAATTTTTGTAGGGAAAAACCTAAATAAGAATAGAATTTGCCCTCTATCTGAACTATACAAGATGGGCACTCCCTCTTGAAAAGTGATCACTTATGATCTTGTTCCTGCTTTTGCTAGTTCTCCTACCCTTGCTAAACCCTCATCTAGTAATTCTCCAAAATTTTATTCTCAAGCACTTGAAAGTTCATCGTCCAAGAAAAAAGAATCTTATTCCTATTGTCAAAAGCCTAATCCCCTAATCCTTTAGCCATTTGTCTTTTAGAACTCGAGTGTACAGGAAAAACTTTTTTTGAAATCACTCGTAGAATCTTTCCTACTAAAATTTGGATTATATATATATATATATATATATATATATATATATAATTTTATAAACATTTCATTAGAATAACCATAAAAAACAATAAAAAAATCTAATTTTATTGCAAGAATAATTTTAATTGCATAGTTATTAATATCATATTATTTCAAATATTACTATTATTAAAAGTCTATTTGATTTAACTATTGTTAATTTTTTATATTATTACTATTAGCTAATTATTGGTTACTAATAGTTCTAGCTTATTAATATTAAGTGCTTTAAAAAATTATTATTACTTGTATATATTTATATATAATTACTAATATAAATATGAAATTCATATATATATATATATATATATATATATATATATTTCATAATTTAGATTTTAAAATAAAAATATTTACTTATGTATTAAACATTTCTTAAAAATCATGAATATTACAATAATTTCATTTGAGAAAATATAGAATAATGCATTAGTATTATCATAATTGAAATAATTAATAAATAAAACTCAAATGATAAATTAGTTTTTTGTAAATAGATGCAGAACTTATTAGAAGAAATACTTCAACTTGAAACTTTTTTAAACTGCAATAGTTATCTAGCCAACTAATTTTTATTTATAATATTTAATTAAAGATTTATTTTACATCTTTTACAAATTAAACAGTAAAATAATTCATAAAAAAGTAAAATAATACTAAGTTTGTAATCAATTTGAAATTAACACTTGAATAAAATCATCAAGTGAACTAGAGTTTCAAGTTTGTTTTTATATTTTTGGAGTTAAATATAGTATGGTATGAGTTGCTCAATTCAAAAATTTATGTTCAATGTAATTTGCAATATGCACTTGCTATTAAAAACTACATGAAAGAAAATAAGTCCTTTACTTTGTAAACTATTGTCTAATATAATTTGTTTCCCTTCTTTTTTTAACACTTGCAGGGGTTTTGTTTTGTTGAGCCATGCAACACTTTTTTTCCCCATGTGTCATCTCACTTTCTTTGTCCTTCTCTTTTTCAAACTTTATTTTTATTTTTTTTAGTTGCTCTTTTTTTTTAAAAAAAAACAATAAATTCTAAAATTTTTCTTCGTCCATTAAAATAATGATACCTAGATATATTTTTAACAAGTCCATAAATATCAACAAGTATACTAAACTCCAAAGCATTCAATGTTCTTTTCAAACATTAATAGTTATCTAATTAAAAATATAATAAAAGAAATATTATCTATGTATAAATACAAATTATAATATTTATAAATAAAAAATTGTAAATTGAGAAAAAAAGTACATAGATATAAAAATTTTATTTAATTCCAATCAAAGTTTTATAATTGTGCCATATAATTGAAAAAACAAACAAACAAACAAAAAAATTAGAGTGCATTTAAAAAGGTTTGAGGTAATTAATAATAACAAGTTAACTAATAAAGGAAGAGAGATCCATAATTTGCTTTGTAAGTATTAGGTAAAGGGAAATGTATAAAAAGTTAATATGATTTTATGATTTACAAATTAAGATTTGTGATAATATAGAGTTTATGGTTGTACGCCAATAATAATTATATATCAGACTCGTAACATTTTCTAATAAGTTGCCATGAGACGATAACATTAGGAGGGTGTGATCAATTAATTAGTTGGTCAGTTACGGAGGTTTTTTTTTTAAAAAAAAATCGACCTAAATTAATTGAATTAGCATTATTATCTGTAAATTCTCAATTCCATGTTCATAAACATATTTCTGATCATAGTATAGTTCATGCAGAGATAGTAAACATCTACTAATTAATTGTTGTTGCTTCTCTAGGATGGAGATGTTGGAAATTTTTATTATGTGGGCTAATATTAGTTATGAGTTGATTTTAATTATTTATAAAACAGGCTGAATAATATAGTTTATTGATTGTGGGTAAACCCAATTAAAATGTGATCAATAGAGTTATGGGCTTGTGACATCTTTTATGGGCCGATATGGAAGACGGTCAGTGTAGACCTATTTTAACATGAACCTGTGATGGGTGGGCTGTTAAAATTATTATAAATAGGCTATGTCTCATCTCCTGCCTTCATAATAAAAAACCCTAGTTGCTACGCCCATTATAGTCGTTTTTGAGAAGGTCAAGGAGAGGAAGATCTAACTTTCTGTTTCCAACCATTCTGACGAATTTTTCAAGTGTTTTATTTCAGCATTCGGGATTATGGCTCAAAATAATTTGAGATTCAACGCGGAGACAAGTACGCAAATTTGTTTCCGTTCAGTAAATAAATTTTGGTGTTATATAATTATGTACAAGATCCTGAAATTAATATATTTTACATGTGGTATCAGAGCCTAGATTGTACATGATTTAGAATCCTAAATATTTTGTGTTATTAATAATAATAATAAAAAAAAAAGCTGGTTTGAGATCATTCTACCGTGGCTGTAGTCATTTGATATATATTTATTTCGCCGCATCTTGTTTGAACTGTCCTCCTAATTCAGTTGGTTAATGGGCGTCTAGAGCGTATAGAAATCGTGGGTTCGTATCATAACATCCCAATTTTTTTTTCTTTCCTTCTCCTTCCTTTTTTTTTTCTTTTTCTGCGTTGGTATTCTCCTTCCGGTCTAGGGTTTTCCTCCACCACTATATTCCAAACAGAGTGGACGGGGCCGCTTGTGATTTGGCTATGGCTCAGCAATCCTCGCGCCTCCATCAATTGCTCACGCTATTGGACACTGGTTCAACCCAAGCGACAAGGTTTACTGCCGCAAGGCAAATTAGGGATATTGCGAAATCACAGATTACTGTTACCCATGTGATTCGGGGAAAGACAATGTTTTGGCTGTTCAAGTTATTAGATGGAGTGACGGGTCTTACCTTGAAGATCAGGATCATTGGTGGTTATCAGGCCTCCATCGTGACGTGCTACTT